>VZUI01021844.1:0-11400 GCA_013401135.1 Cettia cetti
GCACACTCCTGGGCCTCATTCCTGCTGTGTTGCTGCCTATCTCCAGGAGCCAGGACAAGGACATTTGTCCCAAAAAAACCACTGCCCTTGCTGTGTATGGCACCTTCTTCAGCCACATCCTGTTCTTTCTCACAGCACGTTCTTACCAACAATCCTTAGTTGGCTTCACAGCTATGTGCTAACATTTTTTGAGATACACACATTTCTCGCCTTATCTTCCAGGCTTCTGCAACGTCATTATTTACAATTTTAAAAAAGGAAAACACCCACTTTAACTTGAAAAAGTTTGAGAATACGTACAAAATATTTCCTTTACACTCTATTTCAAGCCTTACAAAAATTACACTCATGCAATTATTGCAAGATTCTTAAGAACCTTTCTGATTATAATGCTTTAATCTGTCTGGTTTTCCTTTTTCATTTGACAATAATCATGTTCTTCAGAATATACAGCCTATGAGCTACTAGAAAACTGTAAATGCCTCTCTTCAGAAAAAGTTCTTTTTTTTTACAGTGTTCTATTAATCAGGTGTTATTCTAACATCCACGTATATCTTTTACACTTTACAGACAAAGTCCAGATTAGAGAATGTAATCTGGGTAGAAAAATCATGAGTAAAGTGAGGAACTGGTGATATTTTTAACTGTTTAGTGACAGAAAGTGTTATAATATTAATAGGTTGCAGAAGGGACAAACATGATGCCAAGTATCTCTTACTGAACATTAAGATGTATTACAATCTTATATGAAAATCATCCTGGATTTCCCATTCACTTTTCCTTCAGGAAACTGAGGATGAAGTGGTCTACAAATTGAACAGTGTTTTAATCTCTAAGTTATGGACATTTTCCTACTTTATGTGAAAATCTTTTTAATAATAGAGGATTTATCTGCTGTACAGAAAGAGACATTGTGCTCTGATATTGCCATGTTGGAGGTTTCCTAGTCAGCCAGATAAATAATTTATTTACAAAACCCTAAAGCGATTGGTATCTATCCCACTTCATCCAGAGACCTTCAAGCTGAAAGAAAAGACACCACAACCACTCCATATCTGCTGCTGAAATTCCTTGCCTTGAAAATTTGCCTTCTGCTGGTAAACAGGAAAGCAGATAACACTCAGACATGCAAGCAGTTGATTTTGTATTTGGTGATTAACTGTTCCAACTGCACAGAGAGGAACGTGTTATAGAACATCTGAACATTGAAAAGTTGTGCTGAAAGATGCCATCATTTATTTTTTAGTTTAAAGATACATATTATCCTCCTCCTCTCTGGCAAGACCCCTACTCTGTGTCCAGATCTGAGATGTCCAACATATGGGGGACATGGACCTCTTGGAGCGAGTTCAGAGGAGGCCACAAAGATGACCAGGAGGCTGGAGCACCCCTGCTATAAAGACAGGCTGAGAGAGTTGGGGTCCTTCATTTGGAGAAGGCTCTGAGGAGACCTAAGAGCTGCTTTTCAGTACTCAGAGGCCGCTTATAGGAAAGATGGAGAGGGGCTTTTCACAGGGGCAGGTAGTGATAGGACTGGCCTTAAACTGGAATAGGACAAGTTTGGCTTAGATATTAGAAAGAGGTTCTTGAGTGTAAGGGGGGTGAGGAGCTGAAACAGGATGCTCAGGGAAGTTGGGGATGCCTCATCCCTGTGAGGGTTCAGTGCCAGGTTGGATGGGGCTTTGAGCTACTTGGTGTACTGGTAACTGTCCCTGCCCATGGCAGGGGGTTGGAACAAGACAATCTTTAAAGTACCTTCCAAACCAGGCCATTCTATGATTCTATGACTATGCTCTCACTGAAATAACACCACCTGGAGGAGACAGGGTAGGTATTCTAGATTACTTTTACACCCATCATTATGAAGGTGATAGTGATTATATTCTAACTTCTGAATCACACAGCTCTTTTAAGGCTCTGTTTGCTGAACCCAAAGCATCCTGGCCCAATAAAACGTGTTTTAGTATGTGTAGAAAGAAACATACTGTACACAATATGTTCCTCCCCATTTCCACTTTATTTCCTTTCTAGCAGATGTAGATTTGTGTTTGAGAATGTAAGAAAGCATATGACAAAGAGCCCTGTATTGCACGAAGATTAAATTAATTTTTTTTCTGAGATTGCTGAATGCAATAATCTGACAATACTCCACATTCACTGCAATGAATGAAACTCTCTGGACTGAAATCAGAAGACATAGTTTAATTTTACCTTTTTGCCAGTTTAAAGCTGTTGTACTGAGTTAGAGGAAGTTGGTATTCCTTTCTCTATCCCTTTTCAAAGTCAGATGAATGTACTTCTAGAATAATTTAATGCTATGTTTTTGTTTCCTGCAGATCAAACTAAAAGCTGATATGAGATGGAAAAATCTCATAATTGGTACTCCAAGGGTTATCAGGGAATCCCAATTTTCAGAGGAAATAACTACAATCTCTTCAGAGCTGTGAATTTTTCTATATTACTACAATTCAATAGGATTCATCTGTTTTCCATACAACTTGAATTTTGGCCTTACATCTGTGACAGGGAAAATGCAACTCTAAGCTTTCAGATAAACCCAGACCAATAATTGGATTTCTAGTGAAAATTATCAGAATTGTTTGCTTTTCAGTATTAATCAAAACCATTATACTATTGGGTAAGTTTCCTCTTTCATTTTTTCTTAGTGTATGCAAACCTTATTCAAACTGCAGCCAGACCAAAGTCAGAACCTTTGCCAGCAAAGACTGCTGAGTTTCACACAGCTTTAAATATTTTACAAGGTCTGAAGCTTTGTTTGCTGTCATTTGAAAAAACTGTTAAGATACTGCTCACAGTTTGCCTGACCTCAGCCAGTAATTTGGAAGGTTTACTCTCAAGCATACCTGTAACTTTCCACTTCACACTCAGTCTCAACTACTTGGGGAGAAGTAAGTGAGCAATATGTGAAAGGAGAGTCTACATGAAAAATGACATTGGTTTTTCACAAGTCACTGAGAAGTTGGAAATAGAGCTCTTGAATGCTCACAAATCAATGTCCTAAAGGATAAAAAAAGCAACATACTGTGTGAGGCTGGGTACCTATCACACTGGAGGGTGTGAGATAACACTGTAAGGACCAGGTCATCATGTGTAGGCTAGAAGCCTGCATTATCACAAGTCACTCAGTCTGTGAGTAACTGAAACAGACAAATAATGGCATAAAATCTAAATGCAGGTAATGGACTATACCCACTCATAGTGTGAACAGATAGTATCTAAGCTTATTCTTCCAACTTTTTAATTTGTAAGTACCACTAATGAAATAGCAACAACAGTAATTATCAAATAAAGAATTGTAACTTCAAAGACAACTGCACCAGTTAAGTAGCAAAGAACTCTAATTTGAGCAGATTATGTAGTCAAATAGAAGAAAACTGAAGTTACAAATATTTATATCTATCAGCTTTTAAAAAGACTAATTTAATGTTGCCAAAAATCACTGAATCATCTGCCTGGGAGAAAAGTGTGAATGGTTGTAGAAAGCATTGTAAGAATAGCATGAAAAATCTGGAAACCCCCCATATTTTCTGATAAATGTGGCAGCAGAAATAATCTGTACATACATCTGTATCCATATACAAAAATATATACTCAAATGGAAAGAGTAGGAAACTGTCAGCACAAAAAACAAACTGAAACCTGAAAACTTGTGAAAATGTGTAAAGAAATCAACAGTCCAACAGAGAAATCCAGGGTCTGTAGGGATAGGGATAATAATGATATTTCTTATATATTAGGAAGAATGAATAGATTTCTAATACTATATGACCACAGCTACACAGATATAGTGAAATATTATTAAAAAGCAGCATTTGTTATTATTTCTGGACTGTATCTGCAGAACCTCCCCCACAGATTATTTATTAATTTATTTATTACAGGCAGATAATTACACAATTTCCGTGGAAAAACTAAGGGTATTATATCAATGAAGCAGGGGAGAAGTCAGCAGGTCAATGTAATTTTCATCTAAAGTTTTAATAAGCTAGAGAGTTCAGAGTTATCTGTAACATAACTGTTGATTTTCAGAAACTGTTGGAACATTGGAAAAGTTCCAGAAAACTGGAAAGAAAACTAAACTTCACATGCATTTAGAAGGTGAGCAGCCCAGATAATTGCATATTTATCCACTTGAAAGTGATTCTTATAGAATCAATCATGTTACTAATTAATACAGAACTTTTAGATGGCACTAAGAATGTTTGTCAATATAAGCATAATGAAAATAAAACCTGACAACACAAGTGACTTTTTTTACTGCAGTACTGAGATCAGAGACTCTTTCTCACCCTGTGTATGACAGCTGACTCTACTCAGAGTTACCTCAGCCAGTTACCTGGAAGGTAAAATTATCACTGCTAAAACATTGCTGTAGATGTCACATTTTGGAGGACTGGTTAGCAACAATACATATGGGTCACAGAATGGGAGCAAGATTTGAGATAGAACTATGTGGCTCAGTCAATCCTTGTGCCTGAAAGTTTTTCCTGACGTGGGAAAAGGAAAATCCCTTCATGCTAGGAAAACAAATAGGAAAGGAGAATAGTAAGAAACTGTGGACAAGAAACTTTAATCTGATGAGATGGCAGGTGGAAAGCTTGCCAATATGTGAAGACCATGGTCAAATAAAGGGACAGGAATCATCTTTAAGGGATCTCTTCAAGCAAGTGATGTGGCGTAGGTAATGAGCCTTGATATCATTATATGCTACTGAGAATGTTAAGAAAAAGGAGTGTTAAACAAGTAGAAATAACAATAAACGGATTAAATACATGGGACAAGGCAGGAGAAATATAAATCTCCCAGTTTTCACAAAAATGGAAAACCTGAAGTGAAGAAGGCTTACAAAGGTCAACTAAAACTGAGACCACACTTAAAGAAAAAACAGATGTTTTCAACTAGAAAGCACTGAATGCCTAACACTGGGCAGAGACATAATACTATCACAAGTGTTGAGATAAAATGAAGACAAATTAGTGACGTCAGAGCTTGCAAATCTTTGGTTTCATACTTCAGATCTGAACAAAATTAATCCTGCTATCTAAGACTGCCAGGAAAAAGGACTCTTGTTTGGGAACACTAAGGCCCTGCATGATCATCCTTGCCACTTTCTCCTTCCTGCCTTACTGTTTTGTGTTTATGTAACACAGTAGATGAAGGAAGCAAAAGAATCACAGTCAGAAGTGAGAGTCAAAACCACGACATGAAAGACTTTAAGGATAGTGTGAGAGCTATGTGTTGCTTGTTCAGGAACTGTCATAGCAGAATATTGGGGAAAAAATACAAACAAAGGTGAAAGAATCTGGGGAAGTTTTATCATGTCTCGATTGTATTTTGAAAACAAGCGGTCTTTCCTTTTACCTTGTCTCATATGGTCAAGCCACATATCAATTTTTTTTCTTCATGCTTAGCTCAAAGACACTGTCAGTTTTCTTATCATTCTAATTTCTAGGTCTTTTGTTTTCTTATTTCTCAAAATTTTTTTCCTTAAAAATGTTTTCCTGGAAATGCTTTTTTTTTTTTCCTGGAAACTCTTGGCCTTTTAGCGGTTATTTCTCCTTGCCAGTTCTCTGCCCATCTGTTACATTCTTTTAATTCTATCTGCTTTCAATATAATCCTTTTAGGATAAGAATGTTATCTTATTGAGTGGTTCACAAATGCAAATTTGGGCTTATGGGCACGCATTTTCAGTGGCAACACTGAGTTGTACAGGTTAAAAACCTCTGCCCACCAAACAGCAAAAGACATGTCTTCTGATCACAAAGCATCCTGCTAATCACCATGTTCAGGAGAAAACTTTGCTGTGAATGAAAGAAGGAATTTAGTACATATTAACAACAATTTACTATTAAAACAAAAATGCTGACATTTGCCAAACATATAACTACCAATCTACAAATATGCTGACCTATATGAAATCATTTCAATTTAAAGTATCTATGATTTTGGCAACATGTCTACTCATCGTTCAAATTATTACATCCTCGTATTTCTCACTAGAACTGTAAAAATGCAAATTTTTTTAATTAAACAAGAAAGATTAGGTTAGGTTAGGTTAGGTTAGGTTAGGTTAGGTTAGGTTAGGTTAGGTTAGGTTAGGTTAGGTTAGGTTAGGCTAGGTTAGGGTAGGTTAGAAAAAAAGCAGATTGGTTATCTTTAGTAAAATAAAGGTTATACATTTCAACTACCATAAAGAATTGCAAAACTTCAGTGTGAGTAGGGTTAAAGGGTGGAAATGTGCTGTAACTTGCAGTGGAAATTTCCACTGCTTGCTTTATTGGCAGAGGAATGAGCCTTACCCATTGTAAGGGGGGCTGGGAGTGTGGTCTCTTCATAAACACTTTGGAATGCTGTGTCACGATATTTTTCCCTCCAGTGTTCTGACCAGTTTTTGGTTTTGGTCCTCCTGAGTTTCTGGGGTCATGATGCACATTGATCCCCTAAAACCTGTGGGACATTTTCCTGAGGAAAAACTGCAGGATCATACAGTCTCTTCTACTGTTTTCTCATACTGATACATTGCACTCCCTGTAGTGTTCTCCAATTTTGTCACCTATTGACTTAGTCACTATTTTTATTATTGAATGTAACACTGTATTCTTTAAAATTCTGTAAAGTAAATATGTAATTATGGGCATGGGGGAAAGTGTAATGACAAAACCTGTCCTTCTGTCTGTAAAATAGTAGTTCCTGTGCTTCTAAAATAGTGATTGGTTAGAGGATACAAGAGGGAAGTTAGGAATAGTTGGAGAAAACTTACCTAGAAAGTCGAAAGAAGCTCAGTGCTGGAATCCAAAGTTTTCAATTTGTTTGTCAATGATTTGGAAAAGGCATTGTATAGTGAAGCAGCAGAGTGTGCAGCATTATTTTTTTCCTGTCAAGATTAAAGCTGGCCGCAAAGGAGCTGCAAAAATACTCAATGTTTGGGCTTTGAAAGACAAACACAAGATAGAAAAGGGTAACAGAATTTTTAAAAAAAGTCACTATGTAAATGTACAAATATGGGCCCAATTAAGTTTTTGGCATAAGTAATAAAACTTAACTCAATGTGAATAGTTATCTGAAAGTGGGAATTAGAACATAACACAGCCCTGTGAATTATGATGAAAGGGAGAAAGACAAGTAGATGGTTAAGCTTCCTTATAAACTCATCTTACTGATGAATCCTGAATTCTTATCACAGTTCCTTTTTCAGTGCCAAATTGAATATGTTGGAAGCTTAAGAGGTATAAATAAATGTATGGCAGAGAAATATACTTTTCACTTGAAAAGAACCTGCACTAAGAAGGTTTTCATCTTAAAAAAATAAATATATCAGAGGTGATTCAAAATCATTATTTGACTGAGAGTAAACAGAAAACAGAATCACAGAATGAAAGAATGGTTTGTGTTAGAAGGGACCTTAGTGGATACCCTGGAACTGTTCAAAGCCAGATTGGATGGGGATTTGAGCAATCTGATCTGATGACGTGTCCCTGCCCATGTCGGGGTGGTTGAATCTAGATGATTTTCAAAGATCCCTTCCAGCCTATGATTCTATGATTCTGTGGTTTTGTGACTAGCTGAAAATTTAGATCTCGTGAGGAACCCTCCAATCACCCCTATCACTTGGAACAAATATTTAAACATATACCTTAAAAAACAAAACCACAAAAATACCAAAAAAATTATTAAAATATTTCATCATAGGTGATCAGAAATTTGGATTTCTTTGGGTTTGATCTGAAAATCTTGCAGAGGCTGGGTGTGTTTATGCCCAGCTAATAGCTTGGGGAGGGGTATTCTGTAGGTCATGCCTAGCTAGTATATTTGTTAATGAGCACAGATATCTTCAATTAGATCAGAGCCCTGTCCAACCTGGCCTTGAATGTTTCCAGGAATGGAGCACCTTTTCAGGAAACCTACTCCTGTGTCTCACCATCCTTACTGTAAAAAAGTTCTTCATTACATCTAGTCTCAATCTACCCTCTTTTATTTAAAGGTCATTATGCTTTGTCCAGTTGCAACAAACAGTTCTAAGAGATCTGTCCCCATCTTTCTTGTCGGCCCCTTTTAAAAACTGAAAGGCCACAATAGGGTGTGCCACTACCTTCTCTTGTTAAGGCTGATTAACCCCAACTCTTTTAGCCTTTCCTCATAGGAGAGGTGCTCTGGTCATCTTTTTTCTGTCCTCTGGGCTCACTCCAACATCTCCCCATCCTTCCCATGCTGGGTCCCCAGCTCTGGATGCAGAGCTCCAGGTGGGTCTCACCAGAGCAGAGCAGAGGGGCAGAATCCCCTCCCTCCCCTGCTGCCCACGGGGCTCTGGGTGCAGCCCAGGACACGTTTGGCTCTCTGGGCTGGGAGTGCCATGGCCGGGGCATGTCCAGCCTCTCACCCAGCAGCACCCCCAGGTCCTTCTGAGCAGGGCTGCTCTGGGTCTGTTCATCCCCAAACTGGGTTTGATTCCAGGGGTTGCCCCAACCCAGGTGCAGCACCACCATTTGGCCTTGTTAAATCACATGATGCTCCAATGGGCTACTTCTCCAGCTTGTCCAGGTCCCTCTTGGTGGCATCCCATCCTTCAAGTGTGTCAAACACACCCCCCAGCTTGGTGTCATCTGCAAACTTGCTAAGGATGCACTCAATACTTCATATATGTCATTAAGGTAAATATTTAATAACTCTGGTGCCAGTAGAGACCCCTGAGGGACTCCACTTGGTACAGATATCCTTCAGGATTCTGAGCCATTCACCACTTACCTCTGGATATGACCATCCAACTAATTCTTTGTCCACTGAACAGTCCACCCATCAAGCCCATGTCTGTCCAATTTAGAGAGAAGGATCTTGTGGGGGATCATGTCAAAGGCTTTACAGAAGTCCAGATAAATGACATCTGTAGCCCTGCCCTTGTCTGCTGATATGGTCATTCCATCACAGAAGGTCACTGGGCTGGTCAGGCATGACTTACCCGTGGTGAAGCTGTGCAGGTTGTCCCAAATCACCTCTCTGTCCTCCGAGTGCCTCAGCACAATTGCCATGAGAATCTGTTCGTGATCTTCCTAGGCACAGAGGTGAGGCTGAGAGGTAATTTCCAGGCACCCTCCTTTCTTCCCTTTTAAAAGATGGGTACAATGTTTCCTCTTTTCCAGTCACCTGGAACTTTACCTGACTGCCATGACTTTTCAAAAATGGTGGAAAGCACCTTGGGAACTACATCAGTTAATACCCTCAGGACTCTGGGATGCATATGAGGTCCTGTAGACTCACATATGTTCAGGTTCTTTAGGAGCCTTGAACCTGATTTTCTCTTACCGTGGAAGGGACTTCACTCTCCCAGTTCCTGGATGGAGCTCCATCCAGCTGTGAGGTGTGGGAAGAGAAGTTGCCAGTGAAGACTTAGTAAAAATGTTGTTGAGTACCTCAGCCTTCTCCTTACCCACTTTGTTACCAATTTGCCAGTTGTTTTCATCAGAGGGTTACATTTTCTTTTACCTTTCCTTTGATTCTTTGTGTCCTTTATGAAGTTTTGGTCAGTTCTTGTCCATACTGAGCCCATCCCTATACAACTGGGTAGTGTCCCCATACTCTTCCCAGGATACCTGCCCCTGTTTCCACTGCCTGTGCATTTCCTTCTTGCCCTTTAGTTTAAATAGCTATGTTATTCCCTTCCCTGATTTCTTACTCATGGGGAACAAGAGCTCTGGTGCTCCATGGAACACACCCTCAAAGATCTGCCAGCTCTCTTTCACCCCTCACTTGGCTCTGAAGGCAGTTTCCCAGGGGGCACAACTGGCAAGGTCCTTGAACAGCTCCAAGTTTGCTTTCTTAAAATTTAATGCCCTGACTTCACTCTTCTCCTGACTCAGGTCCTTCAGGACTGTGAACTTCACCAGTGCATGGTCACTGCAGCCCACACTGCCTCCAATCATGTCACTGATTAACTCACTCAGGTTGGTAACTCACATGTCCGGTAAGGCACCCTCTCCAGCAGGGCTGTATTACCTATTTTAAGAAAACATGTATTAAATATTTATCTCACTTTGAAGGCTAGAGGGTATCAATGAAATTACCCATCAGATGAACTGATAATCTTAAGGTAAAATAGTTTTCAAACATAACTCAGGCATTTCTTGCCATAAAGTGTTGTGGTAGTCAGTATTTTAAGGGATTCAAAAGAAAAGAGACAAAATGCAGTGAATCCCATGGCAGTGATGAAGCTCTGCAGCTGCTCTCTCAGGAAATACTTCGGCAAAGGATGGTCAAGCAGAGTGTTAGCTTTCTGTCATTGGATCCTCCACAAGTACCTGCAGTGGAAGCACGCTAGAAGGAAAACTCTGAGATGAGACAAAATGTAGGGATGTCCTAGCATGACAAATATGTGTTTCTGACATTAAACACACAACACCACATTTAACAATAACCTGACACCAACAGGTAAAATCTGTGAAACCAAGACATTTATAACAAAAGTGAATGAACAACAGGGCTCAAAGTGCTGTAGGGAGCGGGGCTACATCTGGCTGGTGTCTGTTCACCCTGCAGAGGGAGCTGGGGCTGGCTGGTGCCCGGGCAGCCCTGAGGACAAAGCCCATCCCAGAGCACCGAGCATGGCACGGCCGGCCCAGACAGGCAATGGCCCCGCCGGGCTCGGCCTGGGGCGGCCTCACCTTGAGCACTGTGTGAAGTGTTGATTAGAAAGTCCTTGAATACATCCTGAGGAGGGCAACAAAGTTGGAGAGAAAGCCTGAAAGGAATGCCATGTGAGGAGCTGGTGAGGACTTCGGGTTGTCAGGTTGAAGAAAAGGAGTCTGAGAGGTGACCTCGTTGCTCTCTGCAGCTTCCTGCCGGAGGGGACAGTGACATGCTGAGCTCTTCTCCTTGTTACCCAGTGACAGAATGCATGGGAATGATTCAGAACTGTGCCAGGGTGGTTTAGACAGGACTGTATTCTACACAGCAAATAATTAAATGATGACTGTCACAGAGTTCTCTGAATATAAGTACTATAAATGTAAACTAAAAATCAATTAGGCAAAATAATGGAAGAAAAACCCCACAAGTAAAAGCTTCCAAACAAACACCCCACATTATAAATTCCATTCACAAGTCTCATATTGCCTCAGGCTAGAAGGGGCAGATTAAAGGAAACACCCATATTGAAAAGAACAGGGCTGATGCCTTTATTAATATTTAGCTCTTTATTGAAAAGATCAGCTTTATGGGGAGTGCTTGGCAGGAGTTGTCCACCAGGCCACGGCAACCCGGAGTAGTCAGGGATGTGTGCAGCAGAACCAGGTTGCTAATTTACAAGCCACATGTTCTGTATCCCTGTCCTCACGGGCATACCCGAAGGCGCTCTACTCTGATCAGCTTCTCTCCCATCCCCACAGCAG
>VZUI01021848.1:0-40743 GCA_013401135.1 Cettia cetti
GGGGGGATGTTTTTGTTACAGATGTTGAGATTCTTAGAAAACATACATCCTTATAGACAGAAAATGTCATTCTTCACGAAAAAACTGGAAAGAAAAGAAGAGGGGGAGGTCACAGGGGGAAAGTCATCTGCTGGATTTTTTTGAACCCAGCTGTAAACCAAGAAGAAAATTACACAGAAAAAAACAAGTATTCATTTACCATTGGAAAAAAAAAATACCATTTTAAAATCCAAATTTAAGTTGCAATGTTCAGACTGAAGCACATCTCTCCTCAAAGGTTCAACAGCTGTGATATTTACCTGGAGACCGTTACTTTTCTTCTGAGAATGAACTGAGGACCAGCAGCTGTAGAACTAGATTTTCTCCCTCTTCTCCTCTTTAATGTAACAATTTATTTAAAAAGAAACCTGAAAACAAATCTAATTAAATGATAGCAAAGGTGACAAAGGCCTTTTAATTGTTTGTTTTGAAGCTGGGTTTTTTTCATGAAGAAAAAGGAGTGTGAAAGAGAGAGGGAATATTTTACACTGGGGAAAAAACACAATGTTGATTCAAGTTATTTCCATACGGAGGCAATGTTGGAAGGCTCCACTAAGTTGCCTGGCACTAGCTGGCAGAAAAAAATAAATGAAAACACAGCTTTAAGAACAGAGCTTTGTTTACTGATGCCCATAAATGGAGCAGAGATGGAAGGTGTTCAAGATTGCTGACTGGCTGATTGTCACAACTGATTGTTTTTCACATCCAAGTGTTTCACAGATTGATACACACGCCCTGCCAAGACAGTGGCTGCATCTTCTGAGGAGTCAAAACCCTACAGTGGCACAAAACAGGCATTGCTAACACAGTGTATGATCATGACTTTAGATGTGTTATTTATATTACATTGGTTTTCATACCCAATATTTTGTGTTTCTAAGCAGGTTTGCTACCTGACAAAGTTCACTCTCTAATATATGATGACAGTGCTAAATGACTTCTTTAATGAGTTTTACCCAGAAATGTCATTCCTGTTTTGATAGGCACTGATGGAACTTGATCTCAAGATTTGAACAAATACTAAAGGAAAGGCTTAGAAACCAACTGGTGGTAAAGGCACAGTTTGGAAATATCAGTAGAGCAAAGATACTGTCTGCTGCTCTCAGTGGCTGCAAGTACAACTTAAGTGTTTTCAGTAAACTACTGGCAATTTCAGGTATGAATTCTAAAGCATAGAGTAAACTTCTTGCTATATTTCTATGCTAGTTATGTCACCTGAATTAATCCATTAAAATTCATTATTTTCCCCCTAAATCTCTGTTAGTTAATTATGGTTTACAATATAATGTGCCCTCATCTATAACAGTAACCCTTTATGTACAAACAAAACAAAGATAACTATGTGAATCTGCTCTTGGATGAGAGTAAAGCCCATATTATCAGATCTCTTGAGAGCTTTACCATCAGTTCAAGATGTGAAAACTCAAATGAAAATATCTTGCTGTGATTTAATGTTCTGAGATTAGGTGCTCCTTAGTATATGAAGATTTCTTGGTTTCTATTTGATTATTCTGAAATTGAAACATATGAGTTAGTGGGTGACTTCTAAGTGTCTAAACAATAAAGCTTTGAACAACTATGAATTTTAATAGCAGGATTTTAGTACCCACTCTAAACAGTGAATCTACAAAAAAATGAGGGTTTTTTTATTTGCTCTCTTCTACTCATTATGCTTCTCTCACTGTCAGGTTTGATTTTCTCATCATACAAATGGAAAACAAGTTTTCCCTCACAGCCACTCACTCAGAGCCACTTTGGTATCTGACAGTGGGCCTTTCTTTCAGACACAGCACCAATGACAACAGAGGTTGTGTTAGCCAAACTGTGACCTAATCTCCTTTTCAATTCTACCATTGTCCTCAAAATGTGATCTCAGTGATACCAAGATAAATGGCTGTCAGATTTTTATTCCTGAGTGAGAGAGTAAGACCTGAAAATTCTGATGTTGCAGAATTGGAGTTCAGGGTTTATTTTACCCAGAAGACCTTCATTAATTTGGCTGTAATTTTTCATTCCCTGTTTCCACATTCAAAATGGACAGGATTTAATTAATATTATTATTAATAATATTAATATGATTGTTATTTCTTCCATGTTTTATCTTTTTGACAATTCTTGAACACATGCAATTAAAGCACTTTATCGCCTCCCCTCCTCTCTCCCTTTTCTAAGCTCCAACAATCAAGACTTAAAGCCATTGTTCTTTGTCCTTTCTATATCTTGATAAATACACAAACATACTGTTACATAATAAAGAATGTCCCCCTAAAAATAGATACTGTGAGGGTATTTGGTAAGAACATATATTGAAATTGCTGTTGGGCAATGGGTAGCAATCACTGTTATCACAATTACCATTGTTACCTATTGTGAATATTTTCTTTTACTATGAATAACCTCCACAGCTTTTCTTTTTCACTCCTCTTTAAAGTCCCTCTAGTGTGTTGATATCTTTCTAGGAATTAAATGCTTAGAACAGACCAAAAACCATTTCAAATGTATCATTTCAGGAGGGAGTGAAGCATAAAAATGAAGAGCATGTAGAACTATAACTAAGAGGAAATATGACTTTGGGTACCGTTGATGTGCTGCTGGGGGGAAACAGATCACAGTGGGCACCCACACACCATATGCTGTCTACCATCATTCACAAGGGCTTCCAGACACCTCCCACTATCCAAGGTATTTGTCTCAGGTTCCCTTCCATTCTTGATGCATTAATGCTGCCACTTTGTGGTTTAAACTTTTTCTCAGACACTCCTCCAACCTGCTGTGATTTGTTCCTTGCTTGTCTTTGCTTCTTCGCTTTATGCAATCCCTTCAACTGCTATGTTCTTAAAATAAATCCAACAGGCAGAAACACAGTCACGTGTTCAATGGAAAATCTCCTTCAAGTTTCTGGAGGTTCAAAGAAGAGTTTAAACATTCATGGAAATTCAGCAAATATCCATTGCAAAGATATATTTTGAGTATTTCAGACCTGTAAGTTCCAGCACTGTTGCTGCACCATCTAGAAACATGAACATTTTCTCCTCATTTAATGGGTAGCAAAACAACACCAGCCTTGCCTAGGTCAGGGACACACACACACATACACAAAAAAATCATAGTATCATTAGAAATCAGGCTGCTTCACTGTAGAAGAAGTATAAAAGCTGTCTGTATGCAATCATGAGTAGCTCTGCCTCCAGGACTGGTATCTCAAAATAATTCTAAATAGGCACCATAAAAATGTTGAGAATATAAAGGAAATTTTGTGTGTTTTTCTTGCTCAGGGGAAACATCACTGTTAATAATCATTTGAAATCTGATTGATATGAAAATGGTTTAAAATAAAAGTCATTAATAGCCTCAATGCTTAGGCCAGGCTAAGGAAACCTTAGGGTAAGCAGAAATGTCTACAATTGCCTTCTTTAAAATGTCTTTAAAAACTGCAGTAGTTCTTTGGCTAGGCAAATTTTGATCTCATTAGTGACCGAGACAAGTATCATCTGGAAACTAAAGCTAGAAACTAGGAATAACTCAACAGAAAGTCAATTCCATGACCCTGAGATTAACTCCATTGGTGAGAGCATGGTGATAACACTAATCATGGATTCAGTCCCCACATGGGCAGTTCACTTAAGAGCTGGACTTGATGATTGTCATGGGTCCCTTCCAATTCAGAGTATTCTGGGATTCTGTCTAACCATGCTCTTATTATTTATTCATCAAATCGACACTGGACAGATCATTGAAGGAAATATGAGTCAAAGTAATTTGATAACTTTGTAACTGAAGAGACCACCACAAACACTTTGACAGCTTAGGACCAGGTCAAGACTATTTTAATTGATGATCTAATGGTCTGTTACTACCATGCACATTCCAGATGCCCACTCAAAGCAGGGTGTGACGAACTCCAGCTGGATGCAGTACCTGACGTGCTGGTTTGTGTCAGCTGTCTTTCCCTTCGTATTCATCAGCTGTCCACTTAACAAAGGCTCTCACCAAAGGTACAGACTCTACAGTGACATGAAACAGGTCTTGGAAGCAGTAAAGTTGATCTGAGCCATTATGAAACCTCATAGGTAAGCCTGGATTCCCCACTTCTAGGTGTGAGGAAGTACAGATGATGGCATTTGGATTTTAACCTTCAGTTTCTTAAGTTTCAATGACGTAAAATGAGATGCAAGCCTCATGATTCTCAAATCAATTCAGAAAATGGGATTTGAGCATGTCTGAAGTTTTTTTCTCACCATTTTTATCCCAGCAAATTTGATTTAGAGCTTGAAAAATACCGTATGCACATTATTTGCATGTGTCATTCTGCTTTGCATTGCTGAGTAGTGACTGCTGCTTTCTACTCAGGACTTTTGCATTGTATTCGTTGCTCAGGTTGCTTACAGGAACAAAGACTATCTTTTAAAAGTCCAGTAAAGATTAATGCAATATCTTCTACTTAATAGCAAATAAATTAGTCAAATGTTGTTATTATATTTCCTCTCTAAGGATTTTTAAGTATTGGGTACACACTTTGACACAAACTTGGGATCTGTTGCTAGCATCAAGCAATTATGAATAAATAAAAACATAATTAAAACTATACATAAAATCATAACAATAAAAGATAGGAAACATAATAAAATAAATAATAAAAATTATACACATAAAATATTTGGTATTATTTTAATAATTAAATTAAATGCAAATGCTTATGTAGTTCCAATTCAACACTTATTCCTCTTTCCAGGCTGCTAAGAAGCTTATTCTGAATGTCATCGTGTTGATAAATTCCTTGGGGAAATGGTTCAGCCAATAGGAAACCAATGATGGCATCAAAGAGAACATGTCCCATGATCAGAAAATTTGATCAGATGTACTATGGATCTTAAGACCTTGGCAACAGTTGGATTATGACTGAAATCTGGATTTTGAATGCAGCTTCAGATTTTACATGCTTCAGTTTTGATGTTTAATATGAGCTGCCTGGAAATGGATTTATTTATTGTAATGTAGAATTTTCTGAAAATCAGGATCTTTTAGAAGGCAAAACTGTCTGCCAAACTTGTAATTGTCAAAGTTCTGAAAACTGCCTGTCTCCCATTGCCAGAGTAAGTATGTCTTACTGCTTTTAAATCAGTCATTTTTGCTCAGACCTTCTAGAAAAACATTCAGAAGGAAACCTCCCCTACCTCTTCAGAAGTTGAGATGATACATAGAGGTGGGAATTTATGACATTTTGGCATTTAAGAAACAAAACACATCATTTTCCTCTCCTAGTCAGATGCTTGAGCACAATAAAACACACCAAAGGTTAAATGTGTCTCCAGAGAAAGGAGAAGGACAAGACTCAAAAGCCATAGAGACAAGAGGAAAGAGAAAATGCATTTCTCATCTTAATGACATGAAAATGAATCACACATTTTAAAATCCAGCAGTCCCTTTTTGATTCTTGGCTGCAGTTTTCTGATAACACTTCTATCAGTCACATTCATTTGAAGCATGTGGCTACACATATCAGAGATACGAAGACACAGTTTCTGCATTTGCAATTTCCCCTCTTCAAAGTGCTTTTAATTTTTATGATAAATCTGGAGAGAACCCTGTGATGTGTGAAAGATATTTATCCCTTCTTTTTTCCTTTTTTTTTCCATCGCTGTTATTTTCTTTAGTTTCTCCCTTAGCCAGGATGCTAATATTTATTTGCTTCAAGGACATCTTTCAAGCCTAATGAGGCCAACTCCAGTATCACTTCCAGTTAAGCCTTAATTAAATACAAATGTCAAACATTATACTTCAGTAAAAGGGGAAAACTCATGTAAACACTGAAACACAAGAGTTTTTCTTCACTCTTAAACCTGAATGGACCTAGACAATATATAATAGGACTCAAGAATTAAATTAGCATAATATTGAGTCACCCCTGTTGACCTCCATTGGTCTCAAAGACAATTCACTTTCAAGTACCCATTAGTCTAAAAAGATAGTTACAGGGAAAATAAAAAAGACCATATGAATAAATATTATTTATAAGCAAGAGACCCCTGAGGCAGCCTAAGAAACCCCCAAAAAGTAGAAGAAAAGGATTGTTTAATGTCAGAAACATGCAAAAAACTAAACACACAGTGTGTGGAGATAGATATATAGATATATAGATATATATACATAAATAAAAATGGAAATATAAAAACTCTTCTAAAGTATTATGGAAAAGCAGAAATGTCAGTTTAGGTATTTTAAAGTTCTTCCTCTTCATCCTATTTCCCAAATACATAAGGTGCCAGTATATGTGCTTGAAACACTGTTGTGGCAGACTGGCAAATAATTGACCATGTAATGACTTCATACCTGGACCTCATCCAGAATCCCAATAAAAAAGCCCTTGAAATGAAGACTTATTCAGGTCAGTGGTGCTTCACAGCAGTATGTGAAGGCATTTCATCTGTGAAATAGTACTTTCAAATGACAAAATACAGAGTGATGTGAGTAGACTGGAGGTTTGGTTTGAAATCAGTAAATGAAATTTAGTAAGAGCATGAAGGACTCTCCATTTGAAAGAAGGAAGTCCAGCTCTGAGTTAAAAAAATGTTCTGCTACAAACCAGTATAATATCTGAAAGAATACAGCAAATCACATACATATTAAGGAGAAAAATTTTATATGATTTTTAAAAAGGTATATTGCTATGTGACGTGCTAATAAAGACTTGACTATAAAAGAAACATGGGGGCATTTAATCTGTAAGAGTGTGACAAAGATTGAGATAATCTAGAGACAGTCCAAAGGTGACTGGGAAACAATAAAAGGTTTAGGAGCACATACTAAAAAAATTTGTTTTATTTAATCTAGAAAAGATTATACAAAGATACAATTCTAATCTTCCAGCAGTTGCTTTTAGTTTTTATAGTAGCACCACAGAAGAACAATCAATTGTTCAGACAGTTCAACAGTGATCAAACAAGAAGTAATTGTCCTAATTTGCAGAAACAAAGATTTAGGTTAGATACTAGGGAAAGTTTCCTAACTAAGCGTAAGGAAGCACTACAAGTCTAGATGGGCTGCAGAATTGCTTTTCTCTGAGATTATAAATCAAATATCTGTTAGAGATGGCCTCATTACTTATTACTTGCCTTTTTTGGTGCAAGGTGTAGGATTAGGAGGCTAATTAAAATCCTTCCAGCGTTACTTTTTCAAGATTTATGATACATGAAATCATGGGCTCTGATATGTGCACCCTTTTTCTAAAGACATGTATGAAAAATTTTCAGCCCTAACTAATTTTTTTTTCATTAAACAAGCATCTAATGCTTATAGTTGAAGCAAAAAAAAAAACAAAAAAAAAAACCAAAAAACTTCTTATGGTCCAAGAAGCATTGTTCGAACTTCAGCTTGATTTGGCTTCCTTTCTGTTGGAGGTGAATTGTGCAAAGTAGTGACCTGTTGGCCAACTCCCAGGAACACAAATGCCAATGTCTGCTTGGTGTGTTAGAACATTAGGTAGATATTAAAATTAGCATGAGCAGAGATTTTTAAAATTCCCTCAGAGACCAAACAGCATGAGAGAAGTCAGATACCACAGTAACTACAGGAACTACACACTGGAAGCTACACACTGAGGCAGTATTTTCCCTACCCATTAAGTTCCTTCTGCAAAGGAATTCTACCTTGTGTCATCGAACAGTGATGCCTGAATGTGTGGGAAGATTATGCAGGATATTGCAATTGACAAAGATGAGAGAAGCAAATGATTTCTGCTACACTGGTTGGGAATCAGGTTACTGCTGCAATGATCTTGTTTTCCTTGTGTGAAAGATGGAGGCTGAAGAGGAGAATGGGATTCTACATCCCAAATCAGGACCTTGTGTCCAGCCCCTTTGCTCCATGAGTACACCCCAGGCAGAGAATACAAAAGCCAAAGAATATAATCTTAAAACAACAAGACAAAGACAAAGATGGCACAAACTTGGGGGTGGGGGGGTTGGTATCTTAAGAGGATTGACAGCTTCAGATTTCAGTCCCTGAGGCAGTCCTGGTTTGGGTACAGTTCCTATGAAAATGCCTCAGATGGGCAAGAATATTGAAGAATCTGACTTTATCAAAACAAAAACAACAAAAAAAAACTTGCCAGCTATGTAATTTTAAAATACTGTCTGTCTGTTACATATCTCTTCTGACAGCTCTTCACTAATTGTTTACTGTTACAGCCCAGTATTTTACTGTGATGTGTCTAGGTCTGTGGCACAGGTGGGAGCTGTAAGGGAGGTGCCCTGAAATGGGATGGGTCCTGCTCATGGTAACCTCCCCAAAGGTTGCTGTGTGCTTTTCCTGATTGTTTTGGAGCATGAGGGTCTTTGAATCTTGGCAGCCAGGCCTGACCTCCAGGTGCTCTGAGCACCTTAAATGTGGCTCTAACAGGAGACAAATCAAGCATCAGATATTGGAGACCAGTGATGGACTGATCTGCCATTCCCATCTTCTAATATTTTGATAATTGTTTCCCTGGTGTGGCCAAAACCCGCTGGTGTAGCACTTGCCTGACATTCACACAGGACAAGGCTCATGTACAAACTGTCCTCCAGCAGCTCGCCAGTGCTATGGATCTCATTATATGGAATTGCTCCTAGGGCAGGTGAGAGAACACAGACCATTGTGTCAATCACTGCTCACAGCTCCTGGCCTTTGTATGGCATTCAGTTTATACTTCCTCACCAGGATTAGGAGCTCAGGTAGAATCACCCTTCAGGTTTTTATTCATAGTCATTATTTCAGGATCTAGCTGTAACCAGCTGCTCTGCAGGACCTGTGAAATTCGTGACCCACATCCTCAAAACTTCCCAGAGCCCCATCCCATAGCTATTAAGAAAGATTTCTAACCCAGGAATTCCACACATTGTGCTACATACCCAGCATGAGCACAATCATTTTACAGTGTGCAATCACTGAGGTGAGTTTTGGGAAGTGCTGATGTGCAGAGAAATATCCATTCTTTTTTAACATCCACCTTGAATGCTGACAGCAACAATCAGCAGTGTTATTCATGTGCTGCCTCTTCTGAAGAATATATACAAATGGACCCAGAATAGAAGAGACTCCTCCATGAACAAGGTTTGTTAAATATGGTGAGGTCATAAAGACAGTTGCCTCTGTCCCTTCACCTCTCTTTACTCTGAATTTTGCACTCTGAGAAGAGAAATTATGTCATCTGTTAATAAAGATAATTCCATCACTAAAGAATTGTCCTAAGGCACTGGGTCAGGTTCTGCAGTATTACATCTCTGGGGAAAAATACCAGTGTAAATGGATGTGGAAGAGGTGTTATATTTCACAGGAAGAGAAGGGAAAAAATTAAACCTGAGCAGAATATATGTGGTTTTCTTCTGGCTTTAGCTTCTACAGTAGCATGAGTGAATTTTAGACATTTTCAATTGATGGATCCAAACATACTGCAAGATTACTGGAATTACAGAAGCCTGAAGTGAGCTATAGATCAGGGTCAATTTGGTAGCCAATACACTGAAACTGTAACAATTTATCTTTGCTCTCATTAGAGGAAAGTGTGAACTCCGAGATCCATAGAAGTGATGGTTCTTTCATGCTGTGTTAATTGCAAAACACCTAATAGTTCACCACTGGAAATGCATAACACATTGTAGGAGTGAATGTTTTTACAGAGGGGTTTTGCTTTACCACTCACAGTAAAAAATGAAGTCAGTGAGTTAAGGAGACACAAAACCCCTCAATGTCCATGTATTTGCATTCTTCAGAACGTCTCTTTATGTTTTCATAAAGACAACTATTTTTCAAGACAATACCACTGCATTTTTAATAGAAAAAAAGTCATATTTTATGGAAGTAGCAGAGAAAATAAACAAATTTATTTGTGTTTTGTATCTGATGCCTTCATATCAGTTTTGGGCCCTGTCCTAGGTTATTCTCCAAGTAAAAAAAACTCACTGCCTTCCACTTTCCCTGGGCATGACCATTTCACTCTCTGACCTGTGGGACTGAGCATACTTGGGCTTTAATAGTCAAGACTTTTCTACCAAGTCTGTCAGGATTTTTTCAGTAGTCAATGGAGATGGACACCCCTCTTGAAGGCAACTCATATCTGTGTAAGACAAATGACTAGAAGACATAATATTAATTTATCTTTGGAGACATTTCTCCCACTCTGTGCTCAATATAGTGAGCCAAGAGGATGGCTTTAATTTAGTCACCTGAATTTCAAGGAGATGAAGTTAGATTAGGTGAATCCCACATTTAATCTTTGTCAGATTTTTCATTTCCAGCAGATAGTTCCATTATCTGTCAGATAATGGAAGTTGAATCTAGAGATGAAAGTTTTCTTTCAGTGGGACTTGTAGGAGTGAGTTTTTCAGAATTATTTTAGCCAGAACTATTTTTCTCCTTTGTTTATGTGTTCTAGAAAAAAAAAATATATCTCCTGCAATAGAAGTTCTACACTATTTCCATGCATCTCTTTTCAGCTCATTATTTCAGGCTTTTCCTTTTTAACACAATACTCTTTAGCTTAATTCTGTGAGGAAATCCTTATTAGCCAAGAGGTAATCAAAAGCTTGGAAATATGGCTTAGATAATGAGCTATGTCATCTGACCCACAAAAACTTCTTTGACAACTATCAAATAACTTCACTGTGCCTAGTCCTGTTTTAAGGAGAAAATTTCTGAGGGTACTCTTAGTCATAAAGAGTTATGGTTGGTAAAACTAAATAAGCCTAGGTTTTCCTGAAATTACAATAAGCATCTGCACTCAAGTTTAATCACAGAAAACAAGATTTTTTTACAAAGTTCTAAACCACCTTGTCACATTTTTTTTGTGTTACTTGGAAAACAAAAAAAGCCTTGTGGTATTTTGTTCCCTCTGTGAAGTGCGTCACTGAGGTCAAGGAAAACATTTCCTCTCTGGTGAGAGACAGCAGGTGTGCAGGCTGGAGCTGTGAGGGGAATGGATCAGGAGCAGGAAAAACACTGGCAGTCAGCATGGACAGCAGGGCCATGGGATGCTGGGAGCCACCTCTTCCCACCACCACACCACTCTGTAGCTGTCAGCTGGGGAAGGATGATGGGCTGCTGCTGCATCTTTTGGGTCCTGCCTCTTCTTTTGCCAATAAATGTCTCTCAAATGCACGTGTCTGAGAAAATGAGAGCAAAAATTCATTCTTTCATTCAAATTAATAGACACTGATGTGTTAGTGTGAGAATGGGCACAGCCAGCACAATGAAGTTCCCAGAGATGGGAAGGAGGAGGTTTAGAGCACAACATATTCTTGGGCCTCTGAGACATCAGAGCTGCTAACTTTCTGTGATGCCAATGCTGCAAAGAGGGAAATGGAAGAAATTGCATAAGGGTTGTCTGCTTGTTTGTCCTCCTCACACTTGAAGAGGGACTTGGGAATGTTGAAGATACAACTTCTCATTCACCTTTTGTTATTTCCAAATAATGGGTGTTGCTGCTCTGTTCCTCATTTTACTGTTGTGTTTGGAGTATATTGTTCACAGTTTGGAGTATATTGTTGACTTCTTGTCAGTGTGTGTATGGAAAGAAGAGATAATTTTGGAGGAAATTAATCTCCTTTTTCTAGAATTTCTTTTCTTCCAAAAACTAGTCTGAGCAACAAAGCATTTGTTCTGACAGGGTACTGATGCCACTCCTTTAATTTTTTATACATTTCTGTACTTATAGAGAAAAGATTAGTGCTTGTGCTTAACCTGCTGCTGGGATTGGAGATTTTGCAGATATCTTTACCCTTGTTCCTAAACAGCCGAATTCCAAACAACATAGAATGAGATATATTCCTTCATGACTTTGCACCTCTATTACAATGTTGACTGTCTTCAGGTGTTATACATATACATGTGTACATGTATATTTACACATATGTAAAATCAGCAGAATTAGACCCAAAAGCAGGCAGGTTTGAAGGCATTGCTCTTTCTTGGGCAGGACCACAGAGCTAAACTTGTTGCTGTGTTTTCATTTTCTGGGATTTGCCATGAGAGAGCCACTGTTTGTAAGGGTGAGAAACTAAATGTCTTACTCATCCAACTTTGTTTTTCTTGGGTTTCTCATTCCTTACCCTCATCCTTCCTGGCACAGGACAGCACCAGCTATCCGGGCTCTCTTTCCCACAATTGGTGTGTTGTGTGTAATGATTACACAGCTGTAACTAAGCTTCAGTAGTGAAATCCAAGTGGGTGTCAAGAAGGTCAGAAAGAGGAGAATGGGTTTGCATGGTTGAACTTTATTCTTCTTTCTCTAAAATACTGGGATAATCTCTTCCTTATAATAGGAGAATGAGAAGGAAAACTTCTCAAAATCATGCAAACAGCTTTTACTTCCAGGTTTCTTCCAACCTGATAGCTTTACAGGTGCCACAAGTAGAAGTGAAACACACAAAAGTGGAGTTTAAATCTTCTGCAGACTTGTCTTAAATGGCTTCTTCTTTCCAAGAAGTCTGAGCTTACCTGCTCATCCACAAATACATTTATGACAGAAGAAAGACTGAGGGTAGATTTGGATGACTAATGCTTTGGGAAGTGTGAACACTGCTCTGCTTCTCACAGACACTAGAAAGCTGGCACCCTGCAGTCTTCCTAATATGACTCAGTGGAGTGTGAAAATAAAGGTTTTATACAGGTTCACCCACTAAAATCAAGGTGTTCAAGCAGCGAATTAGCTGCTGCATACACCAGTTCCTGATGGAACCAAGCAGGCACAGGAGCTGACATCCCTCTTCTAGCAGGTACCCTGACACACTCTTCCAGTAGCTGCTGAACCACAGAGGTAAGTGCCTGCTCTCAGTGGAGTCACAGGCAAACCTCACCTGGGAGTAATCCTGGACTTCTTGAAACACATGAGAATAAAAAGGTGACATCAAAATTGTAGAGGGTGAAATTGCTGCCAACTCAAGACTGTATCAAAAAGCCATTTGGCCCTTTTGAGTGTGTTCAAAGACTTGTCAAGTCCAACAAAAAAGTCTGTTTCCACACTCAGTCTAGCATTTACTTTGCCAAGAAATACTTCAAGGCATGGACCTTTCCCAGGCAATGTCTGTGGTCAGTGGCTAAATCTTCTGTAGCTGATAACTGAGGTGACCATCAAATTCAGCATAGATGCCCAAGGTGGGCAGTGAGATAACATTAACTACTGCAAAGGGAGATTATTGGTGAGATGAGGCAACATAATTACTGCATTGTGAATTAACCTGACAGGCATGAACAGGAAACCTACAATCATTAAGGAATGAGACTGGACTCAATAAGCATCACTACTCAGGAATTCATAAAAAGTTCATTACAGACAAACCTTCAATAATTAGTAAAATATTCTGACTAAAATCTAGAAATGTGGAGGTGAAAATAAAAAAATAATAATAAAAAAAAACCAGTTAACTAGGTCCTCTAGAAGTCTCTCTCAGATTTAAGCTATTTATCTATCTCATGCTGGGTGTTTTGGTGTAATTCAGAAAGGATGAGCTTTCTTCTCTCTCTTCAGTCTCCAACTGCACCCTCCTGAGACCTCCCCAGGCCACTCACACCTGTCTGTCCCTGCAGAAGGTCTCAGCAGTAGCTATTTGTGTGATAATTCCTACTACGATCCAACTGGATGGGGCAGTGAAGCAGTGATAAACAAGATTAGCTCCACCATATGGCATCAGACACATTACTCCTCTGAACCAAAATGCTGACTGTGAGACTCTTGTGGTCATAACTCCATCTCTGGAAAGCTTCTGTGTTTGTGGACAGCTCAGCACTATGGCAGCTGGTTGAGTTGGCTGACTCCCTCATGCTCTCTATGCTGTCAGTCCAGACTGTCCTTGAAAGCGTTCAGATATCTGTCTCCAACCTAAAAGTTTTGTTGGCAAGAAAGATGCACAAGAAAACTGAATAATTAATAAGAAAAGCAACCACAAATATGCTGGCTGGATGTCAGAAACGGGTCTACCCCCAAAAATCAAAATATTTTTCTCAAATGGAAAGAAAAAAGGTTTTGTCAGAAATATTCCTGCAATGCCTTTTGGGAAGTGACTCCCTAATTCTTCTTGGTCCATTTCTCCTGTGCAAAAAAAATCTCTTTAGAGCAAACTCTGACTCCCATGAGGGATCATAAACCCATCCTCTTGAGGGTTGTGCATTATGGGAGCATTACTTTCAGCAAAGCAGTCAGCTGAAAGTAAAGGAGACCTAGAGAAGAAGGGTACCTGCATTCAGATACCATCAATCACAACTGCCATAAAGAATTTTTCCATTCAAAATATTTGGGGTTGATGGGGAATTTGTTTTGGAGGTGATATCAAAGTTACTTATCAAGAGTAGACATGTATTGTAAAAATCTTCTCTTAAAAAGTCAGTTTGGCAAGGAGAAAGGGTTGTTCTGGGGATTTTCTGGGCAGAAAGTCAGTGTATCATCACCAAAGATAGTCTTAAGCTGTCCAAGTGTTTGACATGAAAAAATTCTAGCACCTGCTCAGAATAACATGAATCTAATACACGAGATGCTAGATTAGCCTAAAAAAAAATTAGTCTGCCAAAAGGCTACTTAATTCTACTGGAGTATGGGTGGTATTCTAGTCCAAGGATAGATTCACAAGCATTTGATAGAAAATGTTGGTAGAGACAGGTATGAGACTCAAAGGACTTCCACCACCATAGTAAACCTCAGCTTCTTAGGCAGTGGGAGAGAGGGAAGCCAGAGCCACTTAACAAAGATACTGCTCCAATTTTCAACCATTCATAATTTTGAAAAGCCAATGCATGGCCTCCTACTCACCCAGAAAAACCATAGAGGAATCAGGAAGGAGCTAGAAGCTGTGTGAGCTGCTCAGGGAGAATGTCAAGAGCACAGACACCAAACAAATCAGTTTTCATACTCCTTGTTGTGTTGAGGGTAGACCATTCTTCCTCTATCAGGTGTGCAGTGATCCAGTGTCCTGGGTGTTGTGGGCGCTGGGATGAAGGGTTCATAGCCACTAAACATTTCTCAAGAGTGCTATTCATATGAGTAGTTGGATCATGCAGTTTTTTTATACCAGAAGTATTAGACATATTGCAGAGCAGGAAAAGGAATAAATTATAACTTTTCTGAAGTTTCTGAGACGTGAAATCATGCATTATGAATTCTCCATAGATACGTCGCTACTAGCCATCTTCTGTTTTATTTCTAGCTGCAACACTTAGTTTCTGTGAGAAATGAATGAATATGTTAGCCAAGAATTTCCAAAGCAATGAGTCAGTTAAGACTGGCAAAGGAGAGAGGATGGGGAGCAATAGCTCCTTCCCCATTAGTATCACCTGGCTCGGAGTGCCTACCCCAAGCTGCATGATTGGTTAGAAATGTCAGCACACACATTGCTCTCCATCTTCCTTTCCTCCTGATCTATGGTCCAGATACATCCATCTGACAGGTTTCCATTTTTAAGTTCCCTAGTCAATTAATTGGCACATTCCTTTAGACCTCTCAGCTCTGGCATGCAAAGATGACAGTTATTTTTAGAAACCTGAACTGCTGTTTTTCATGAGTAGAAAATTCACATATTAAGGAAAACTGTCACAGTTGTTTGTCTTCAAAGGAAATGCACCACCAAGGAGCTAAAGGCTACGTTTTTGCAGTTTTGTGTTTGCATTACATGGGTTAGCTGCAGAGTGATTATAGGCAGCAACATTTGGTAGGAAATTGGTAGGTATATTCAAAACAAGATGAGAGATCAGGACACTCCCTTATCAACCTGGCAGAGAGGCCTTTCCTGCTGATACGTTCAGAATTATCAGACATGTCCATATTTCTTTATCTCCTTCCTCTCTGATTTTGAGTTCCAGCTCAGGGAAAATAATTAACATTTACCAACAATGTCTTTTAGCAATTTACTTCTTAGGATTAAGAAGATTTGCTAGCCCAAAACCTCTGATGTACTCAGACACCAACTGTGCATAAAAGGAGTTATTCATTCCCCAGGCATGTCAGTCTGGCACCTTTCACCGGTGCTACACACACAGAGCAAAGAAACGTGGAATTACACAAGACAAAGGGCCAAATAGAAATTGCCCTCTCCCAAAATACTATCTTTTTAAGCATTACATCTGTTATTATTCCTAGCTTGATGAATGGGAGAAAGGCAATAGATGAGGCTTTTAAAAGCTGAAAAAAGGAGTGAAAAATGTGGGTCAGTTATTGCTCCTCTGAGTTTGTATCTATTGTTAACTCCAGTGGAGAAGCTGAACTCCTAACTGAACCATCCCAAACAGAGCTGAGCTAGAATAAAACTGGATGCAGCCTGATCTCTACAGCTTCCCACTGTATCTGCAGCTCTGCTTCCAAATTGAATGTTGAGTACAGCCCTGAAGGAAGCCTACAGGTATTCCTCAAATTATAAGATGGATAGAAAGGATTTATGGAGGGTTCTTCCCACAGCTTCTGCTGGGAATCATTTACTCAAGGCAACTTTTCCTCTAAATATGTTTAAATTATGCTTCATTTAAGTTAGTTCTGCAACATCAATAGAGCAGTGTAGGACAGAGCTGAGGTTTATGGCTCCCATTTTAACAGCATGGCATGGCGAGAGCTAAAAAGTGTTTCATCTCACACCTAATCCTGTCAAAAGCTCCCTGCTGATGGGGGAAGGTGTTGCAGGGGAGGTTTGGCCCTGACTGAGAGCACCTGATCTGGAAATCAGCAGGCAGCTACAAAACATGGAATCTGAATGGGTTTCCTTACGTTAATTTTCTCTCAGGCAAGAAATTACAATTTTAGAAGCACCCAGGTTTATACCTGTATGTCATAAAGCTGTGCAGCATGAAGATACCTGAGCAAGTGCTGAACAAACAAACTGTATTGTGGAGCTCCACTGTGACTAATTAACATCTAGAAGTTGCTATATTAGTCCGGGCAAACTGCCATGCAAACCTACTATACTGCTTTTTGCATCCAAGCAAATTACATTAGAGCTACCTAAGGCAGCTGGAATGCAATACACTTTCAGAGATGGAGGAGCCTTACTCCCACAAATTATTAGAGATGCAAGGCTCCCAAAAGCCTAAGTCATCCCTGAATTCTATTTTAAAGCAAGAATAAGCTTAAGGGAGCAAGGCACTTCAAGAAATCCGTCTCTACACAATCTTTATTTACTAAATTCTCACTGTATTATCCATTAGAATTATTATAACATCTTGTCTGATTTAGACAAATATTAATTGTGTTTAAGAAGTATGAGAAAAAAAAAGAACCCATAAGAAATCCAGAGAAAGGTGATGCCTTCATTTTAAAGGTTACTTGTATCATTAGTAACTGATTAATATTTTTTCCTCTAACGTTCCTCCCAGGAATGAACATGGTTTTAGACACACTCCTGAGCCAAGGTCCTACTATATTATCCTAGTTTTCTGACATTGTTTTTAAGTTATTCCTCCTCACTTGGGTCTTCACAAGTAACAAAGAAATTACCCCCTGTAATAGACTGAAGAAGATGATATTTTTTGGTTTTGAAACTGTGGCAATTACAGGTTTCATGAGCACTCCTGAAGAAATGTTTATCCTTAAAATAGCTGAGACAATGCAAGTTGTTCAATGGATCCTTGTGTGGGAGTATGTTAAGAAGAATTGTTCATTGAAGCTTACAAATATGATGAGCTGTTTTAACAAAACAGGAGAAACAAGAGCTACTAATGGAGGTGAAGGGATCTGCCTGTCTCCTCTCTGCCAAGATACTGTCAACCAAAATTAACAACTCCTATTTCAAATCCCAGTGTTTCAATGAAAGGATTAATCCATATCCATGCACAGCTCTGTGAGACTGTCTTAACCTACAGGACTGATCAGAGCCTGGCAGCAATTCCCAGCACCCATTCAGGACATGAGGACTCTGCTGGAACAACAAGCAAAGGTGCTACAGGTAACCAGCTGCTGGTTTCTAAGAAATGAACCTGTAGCTGCTGGGAGCTGATCCAAACCTTTCTCTTAATTTGATAAAAGCTTTCCAGCATTATTGCTATCACTTACAGTTTCTGTTACTATAATGTTGCTTTCAAGTGCCTCACTTAAATGTCCCAGTATTTTTCAAACAAGAGTGATGGATGTATTTATTCATTTATTTGATAAATAAATATCTTCTTTGCTGGAGCTGACATATGTTGCTCTGTATATAATAAATTACAAAAAGGCACAGCAGATATCTGTGGCATCTAGGTAAGACACATTTGAAACATTTTTTTCATACTCAGAAGAGGAGAGAAAAAAAAAGTTTTTGAGTGTGATTCATCTTCCATACTATAAATCTGTCTTAGAATGAGTTGAATGCTGCTCCCAGCATAAACAATCTACCTATCTTGGGTAGCATGGCTATTTTTCTGCTTCAGACTTTCCAGCACAGTATGTCATAGAAACCACCACAGTGCTTTTAAAAACAGTGTTAGGGCTGTTTTATAAGTATTGAGGTAGGAAACAAAGTCATGGACCCTGATTTCAGCATGGTAAGTGTTGTATAGATGCTTACAAAAATACAGTATAAAATGTAGTACAGGAATCAGTAGATGGACAGGAGGATGCAGAGTAGCAAGGGATCCTGTTAATTAATGATGAAATTCTATCACAGCACACAAAAAGTGTAATTACAGCCAGCCTATGTGTGCGTCATGGCAGAAGGTTGTTTAAAGAAGGATCAGAAAATGGCATAGCAGATTCAAATGCTGCTTCCAAAATACGTCCAAGCACTCTTCCAAGCATGAAGGAATTCAATCTACCCACCCTGCACACTCAGGTCTCTGTGAGCACCAGTGTGAAAGGGAAACCCCACTCACTTTTCCTGGAATGTATCCCGTGGAAGAACACTTCACCCAGGGTGCAGCTGCACTGTACAAGGGGAAGGTGGCCATGCTGCCCAGCACACCTGGAGCTGTGCCCATCCTCTGGATGCACACATTAGCTCAGGGTAAGAACCCAGGCTCAAAAGGCCCAAGGACATTTTGCTTGCCCTCAGTGTTTTCATGCCTTTTAAAGAAATGTATGCAACAATAGCATCACATCAGTTTGGAAAAAAGCAGACAAGCTTCACAATGTTTCTGTGCCCCACAGCAGACCTCATTTTTCAATTAGATCTGCCTAATAAAACTCTCTAAACATTATTTCTTTGGCAACCACAGTCTAGATTTGTTACAGCACCACTGGTATTACTTAACATTAGGTATCACTAAACTGCTGTTCATAAAAGATGTTTATGAGCCCTGAAACAAATAATCTGAGTGTTTTTAAGGAAATATTTTATTTTTCTATTTACTCCAAATAGTAGATTGATACAGAAATTGTAAGGGTTGATCTATATTATTTCACTTCTGATAAATAAAGTATTATTTGTGCTCTAAATTACCTCATTTGTCATTTAATATTGGTATTTTCCAAACATTTTATTTTATGGCTCATGTAATCAGTAAAAGAAACATCAATGCCTTCTTTTTTTTTTTCCTATATTTGCTTAAAGAATAGTAGGGGACATGTAATATTTTCAAGATGTAATATTTTCACTACTGCTATTTGTTACCATTTCTAATTAGTTTCTCCTGACATTTATAATTTGGGAGAGTTATGGGGATTTTTGGGGTTTTGTTTGCTTTAAGCAACTTGCTTGCAAGATATTTTTTACCTATAAACTGCAGTTGCAACTAAATCCCCAGGATGACACCGATTTATTTATCTTAGCTAAAAAGAAACATGAAGACAATGCCTAACAGCAGCAGGACACAGCTGAAGTAGAATATCATGATAAAGATCTAGCTGAGTAGCAGCAAATCTAGTGCTGTGCTTCCTCTTGGCAAGCAATTTAGAGAAACTGATGTCTACCCTAAAAGCTCATGGTCCAAGGTTTCAGATGGTGTAAAGGGGCATTTTCATAAAGTTCAGTGGAGTGGTTAAGACTGTCCAAGAAGCCAGCATTTTAATATTGGACCTTTTCTTCTGTCCTAAGGTTTCATGTGCTAAGTGGTCATTTCCTGCTAACACCTCATAAAAGTCATATTCTGCAGTATTTGCCTGAAGATGTGCCTCAGCTGCAGTGTTCCTTCCTGGGGCACAGACTGCTGTGCAACAAAGAGGGTGCTCTGTAACAGGGAATATTACCTGCAGCCAGATGGATTAACACAGCCCCTTTCCTGCTGCCTGGGTCTGAATGGGAGTTTACAGATCCATGGGCATCATGAACATGGCTTAAACCTTTGTGAATAACAGCATTCTTTTCCTACCAGAAGGCAAACTGAGTGTAGCAGGCTCTTTGTTCTGTAATCCACAGTTATCTATAAGAAGATTTAATGTTTAAAACAATGGTTTGCCAGCTCATATATAATTGGAAAAATGCACGTAATTTCTGCTTGTAAAAGGCTGTTTTATAAAGCACCTGGTTATCACCACAATATCACTGACTTTCCATAGCTGGTGATTTGTGTTTTCATACCCCACACCAAATCTAGGGTGAATGTGAAATCACAGCCATTTTGAATATGTTCTGAATTACCCTGGATAGTTGTTAGGTCAGTATGAAGGATTCTAATGCTCAAAACCCTAAATCAAGCCAAATTTTCTTCTAGTGTGACTTCTCTGAGTTCTGCTGCAAAGAACTCCCCAAAGTGTCACATTGTTGGTAATATGAGAAAATAAATTGTTTCTGAATCGAAAATGTTTTCAACAATCATTGGATTAGGCACTAGTTGAAACTCCAGCAGATAATAAAGCGTGACTGTAAATAATTGCTTCAACTATATCTTTCAAAAAATCAAAGTCAAAATGCAGTTTCTTCCAAACAAATAAAGTATTTATAGCAAAATATACTCCCTAATGAATAAAATGTACAGTCAGCCACAACCCCAAACACGTGCCAGACTCCATTCATTTTTTCCAAGGAAATCCATGGGTTGCTTATAAACACAGTGAACCAAAATATTTAGGTTATCATTTGAAAGTGTCTCTCCACTGAGATTAGGCCAGGAAAGTTTAAAGCCTAGAGGTTGCTCTACAAATATCTGTGTATGTGTCTATAAATATTCCAGCATTTCCTGTAATTAGTGATGCTTGATACTCCCTCTTTCAGGATCTTTTATTAGTGTAGCATAACTTTGCTAAACATCTTGATTAAGGGCTTTTTCCCTGCTAGGGCTATCCAGGCACAGTCTGAACCAATTTGTTTGAATCAAAACAGCTAAGCCTCTACTGAGAATACTGTTGTTCAATATGAGGAAAAAAACATGAAGAAAATATTTTTTTAGACAGATTAGATAGTTCTAGACTATTTTGTGGAGGGTTTTGAAATTTGTTCTGTTCTACACAGTGTATATAAGAAAATTTACAAGGAGATGAACAAAGTACAAGTCTCGGGGAAAAAAACCAACAGTTCACAGATGCTTAAGAGAAATTATTCCGAGGCTGGCAAATGAAATTAGCAGTAGCACCTTCTCCTGAGCATACTTCAGTCCCAGCAAGGATAATTTGTGCTTGAGTGGACTATCCATCATTTCTCACACAGCCCAGTGAAGGCTGTTTTTGGACCATAGACCCATCCAGTACTGACCTATCCCCACACTTCCTTCCCCTTCCTGGTCTTTTGGACCAATCTTTTTTCCTGAATACCTGCTATGCTTATGTTTTTCCCTACTGCCCTTAAGTCTTTCTTTTTTGTATTTTTATGTTAAATCTTATTCCGTTTTATCTGCAGCTCTAAACCTTCCTATCTATACATATTCTAGATTCCAGATTCTCATGCTATCCCCCATGTAGACCAACAAATGTACTTGCAACAATTTTCCAAATTGTCTCACTCCCTGAACCTCCTTCCCTTTGTGGTACTTTGTCCATTTTACACAACCTCCCAGCCCCAGCATCCACTTAGAGACAATCTGTTCCAGTCTCTCCTCCACATGCCAGACACACCAGAATTTTTTACCTAATATGTGCGTCTTGATTTTGTTTTGTTTCTAATTTTCCTCCTTTATTCTGCCTGAGTCCAAAAAGGATTATTGATGATGTGGAGAACTTCAGCTTCCTGACTAACATTTAGCAAGACTGTGGGCAACTGCTCTTATCAGCAGAGATGATGGGTAAATGTAACACCAGATGGTGTTACCAGGCCCAGCACACTCAGGATTGTGCGGGTGTACGTGGAAACACACATGCATGTGCACATGCAAACAAATACCCTACTGTGTACATGCAAATGTTTTCCTCACACTACTTGCAGCAGAAGAAGCTTTATCTGTCTAGAAGGATGCAGCTGCCACTTGCCCTGGATTTGTTGATACACCAGAACTCTTTGGCATTGCTCCACTGACGCAGAGAATCACGAATGCTGGCTATACCACTTTACAGCTGCTTTCCATCATCTGAGATGCACCACACAGAAACCTCATACCAGTAGATCTAGATCTGGTCTTATCTTTATTTTCAGGCACTTGCAATCCTGATCACTCTGTCCTTTCCCTGATTATCCTTATGTAAATGGTCTTTAAATTTTAGATGATGAAACAGATTTGCAGTGAGATTCTTCACTTTAAAAAGTGGAACTCATCCAGGAAAAGTTTCCTTGGAACATGCCCAGGTGAAATTATCCTACCCTAAAAAATATTATGAAACATTTTCAGATCAGTATTTTGTTATTAAGAAAAGGTCTTTTCTTCTAAAAACTTGTAGGAGGAATTAACAACAAATTCAGAAGAGATGGATATGAAAACCAAGATGCAGTACAGTATTAACTAGGTTTGGGGACTGAATGATGGCCCTCAGGTCAATTTACACCTACCTTATAAAAAATGTGGGATATATAGTAGAAATCTAAATGGAATCTGTACAGATACTTTGATACTGAAAGTTTCATGTTGAACCTGGTGTCCATCAGGACTTCCAGGTCCTTTTCTGCCAAGCCTCTTTCCTCTGAAGAGGCCACCATCATACACTGGTGCATGGGGTGTTCCTCCCCAGGTGCAGGTTCCCTTTGCTGAACCTCATGACATTCCCACTGATCCATTTCTCCAACCTGTTGAGTTTATTCTGGATGGCAGCATGACCCTCTAGTGTCACAGCCACTCCTCCCAGTTTGGTGTCACCAGCAGACTTGCTGATGCTACACTCTGCCCCATCATCCAGAGGTTTAGCAGCACTGGACCCAGTAGTGGTCACTGAGGAACTCTGCTAACCACTGTCTCCAGCTGGAGACACTCACCACTCCCCAGACCCAGCAATTCAGCCAGTTTTCAATCCACCTCGTTGTCTGTTCACCCAGTCTGAACATCAAAAGCTTCTCTGTGAGGGTCTAATGGGAGATATTGTCAAAGGGCTCACTGAAGTGCAGGCAGACAACACTTTCTGCCTTCCTCTCATCCAAGAGGTTGGTCACTTCACCAGGTGTGTGTATCAGGCTGGTCAAGCATGACTTCCACTTGGTGATGCCATGCTGACTACTCCTAATGATTTTGTCATCTTCACTGTACCTGGAAATTAATTCCAGGATTAACTGTGGTCCTAAAATCTAAATTCAGCCAAGATCTCAGGAAGATAAAAGCTGTGCAAATTAAGTTTGAGCAAAAACATAACAGTGCACAGTTCTGTCCACATTCCCATTAATTCATAATAATTTAGGGACTTCCATGCTGTGTAATTTGAGCAGTTGTCCAATTCAAATATCTACAGGAAAAGGCAATTCCAAAAATTCCTGCAGGTAAAAATATGGGAATTTTTAGAACTATTTAGCACTAAGCATAAATCACAAAGGTAACTGAAGTGGGATAGCTCAACTTAGTGTGCACTAAGACCTTTCATCCCACATTGTATATATTCCAACTCTTTGCTTTTCCATTGGAATAAGTGCTGTGAAAACATAATGAAAGACATCAATCAGTATTATAAAGGTGGCTGCAACTTAATAAGGTGCAGTCCAATTTTACCAAGTAACTTTGCATATTTGAATAGCGCTTTTGTACCCATTGAGTTGCAGAAACTTTGCCTGAAACATCTTGTTGTAAGGAAGAACCCTCTAGAGCTGAATATGACAGCCTTCCTTGGGCTTGTGACTTCTAAACAGCCAGCTTTGTTAAAACATCCAGGTGGGTTATGCCATTTAGCTGTGGCTTGAAGCCATGAGACAGGCTCCCAGGATCTGAGAGTCTGGAGCAGTCAGCAAAAAAGGCACTTCAGGCTTCAGTGGGTTTGGAGCAACTGAGGCTTTCTGCAGTTCAGTCTAAAATCCTAGCTCCATTCAAGTATCTTCAGGGCTTCCAGGGTCCTTGAAAGCCTTTTCAAGAGCTATGAGGTTCAGTAGTCTTTGTGGACACGGTGAAAAATTTGATGTATTTGATCATTTTACAGCTCTTACTGCAGCTGTGGAACTGACAAAAGCATCCAGCAGCTTTCAGGCCTAGTCCCAACCTGCATCAAGCTATGTCCTAAACAAGAAAGAAAAAAAAAGGGAAAGAAGGAAAAAAGCTACTTCTGAAGTAGAATTTCTCTGGCTGCAGCACTCACTGGGTTCTGGAACCCTATGGAGGTGGTCTTTAACCCAGCAGCCTGGAAAAAGCCGATGGAGATAAGAGAGACACCTCAAAACAAACTCCATTTCTTTGTGAATAGACATTGATCCCCAAGGCAAGCTTTGGGATAAGACTTCTGTTGAGATCTGCTTTAGCTACCTGAGTTAAAGGCTACTCCCAGCTTTTTAATTCCATCTCAGTCATCTCTTACTGGTCCCATTTGCAGCGAACAACCTTCAGAAGAAGGAGTTCAGAGATCCCTTTCCTGATGGTACTAAAAATTCATCACACATGACAGCTGTAGGTTGCTCTCTGTCAGCAGATGGGAGCATTTGAGCCTAAACAGACTTTATACTTTATCTGAATACAACCAAGTTATTGGGAAACCAGAAACACTCTTTTCTTGCTTCTTATCCCTAAATGTGGATATGTGGGAACTGCTGCTGCACTGGGCTGGGTTAGAGGCCTGTGCTCTGCTTGTTCCCCCAGGTGATGTGCAGCCAGGAGATTCAGGGATCTTCCCAGCACTGTCAGTGCTTCACTGGTTTTTCATAAACTGACTACCATAAATATATGGACTTGACTGGCTCTTGCAGTAGGAAGTTGTCAATATCTTCAATCATCCACTGGTTTAAGAACATGAGTTCTTAAGATTAATATCTTTGTGTAATGTTACATCTAGGCACATGTGACATTTTGGAAATTAACTTTTAGATGGTCTAAATCTCACTGGAAGTCTTTGGGGTTTGTTTTCCCAAATGCTTCAGTCATATTTAAATATACTCTAGACCTCTAAATTGCGTTGGCATGTCTCAAAATGCTGCTGAGAAGATCTGTGAAATATATGATGTGTATTTAAAAATGGCAATGTGAAAGTTTGCTGAAGCTATAAATCTGTCCAAGTTTCAGAAGCTAAGAACATTGTTATTGACTAGCTAGGCAGAAAAAGATTTAAATGCTAACTTCCCTCCAATAAAACCCAAAACACCTTCAAATCCAGCTATTTACAATTAATGCTACATAAGTTCTGTTAAGAATAAAGCTGGAAAGAAGACAAATCCTATATATAGGTCACTGTTTGCTTGCAGCTGTTTTCAAAATGAGAATGCTGGTTTTCACATGTAGCATTAAACGTGAACAAATATATTGATCATAGGACTGCAGCATAACCAGAAGAATATGCTGATTTCCCCTGTGGAGAGGAGTTAGCTAGTACTGCAGAATTCCTCCTCTTAGCCTAAAGATATGACAAATCTCTTCTTGGCAGCAATACTGTTAACCATCAAATGAATCCATTGCTCAAGGAGATTACTTGGGTTCAGAGAAATCCCAGAGGAAGTCATGCAGCTTGAAGGCAGATGCTTGCAGCTTCACAGCCCAAAGAAAAAAGCTGATATTGGTCAGTCCTCACAAACAGGGTGTACAGTATTTATTTATAGAACAGCTAGATATTTCTGTATCCCCACTCCTAAAGCTAACTACAGATTCAACCCATATAGGCATGAAAGTTCTAAGAAAACATTTTGTGGTACATGGAGAATTGAGCACAAGTTATCTTAGCAGAGATCTCAGAAAGTCATAAATACAAACCAGGGTTCATAAAATAGAATTTAAATCCTCCAAGCTGTAATAGCATTTCTTTTTCACTATCATAATAATAATTTCCTTGGATGAGCATTTTACTTCTCTTTGTTTTGTACCATAGGATTTTAATTTTCTAACCTCACCCTTCTTATTCTCCTCCCCTGGTGTGTAATGCTCTACATTCAATCTGGTTTAGTTCATTTTAACTATGAGGGAAGTCTGTAGAATTCCTTAATTTAATTGCTTTGCTGATGCAGCAGCCCAGGAATAATGGACCTTTACTTACTTGAGCTGAGAGGTACTGTCTGGTTCCATCAGTCAGTCAGTTCCCATTCTCCTCTTGCTTGTATCAGGCACTTGTCAGCATAATCTCATTGCTCTGACTTTTTTCTGCTTTACACAGATGCAAATTACTATATACTCAAGAGAGGGAAAAAAAAAAAAAAGACAACCCTGGCAAATTATTTATTTGTCCTACATGAAAGAGGTTTTCAGGGAACCAAACCATCACTGCTGTTACAACATTTACGTATGTCAAAATCCCAAACAAACAGAAACAGAAAACTTTCCAGAACACTGAAATATTTTGTTTTGACATTTCCACAAAAACACAGTATTTTCTGGGAGACAACATGTAAAGAAATAGGTGCTAATAACAACCTAAAGCAGGTTTTCCCAGTTTTTGCATGCACCTCAGACACTGGAATATCCTGCAGTGTCTGGGAGGTCCATATCCAAACTGCTTCTTACCTGACTTGGAGTATAGATAGGACCTCTCTGAATCTCTACTTACACTTCTCAAGCCTGAAAGTCATTTGAGTCTTTGCTACTTAGATAAACATATTCTCAGCTGCAAGCCAAGATAAGACCTCTTTGGCACAAAATGTTCCTTTATTCAATCTAAGATTTTTTTAATATTTTTTTAATCCTATTTTTTAGAGAATGACTTACCCAGCCAACTCTGCACAGTTCTAATTAGGACCAGCTATAGGGCAGCCAGAGGGCAGAAAGAAGCCTGTTAAGTAAATTCAGTGAAGATATCCCTGATTGACATTGACATAAGTGAGAAGAAAATCAGGCACACTGAACTTAACACTTCTGTTATTTGCAAATACATATTAAAAAAAGTAAACCACAAATAGGTAGCTCCCCTATTTTTGTAACTCAACAAATCACTGAGCTTTGCAAATTTCAACAATCTGTGGTTCTGTCACAGCTCTGTTCCAGGTAGGACCATGCTATTTGGAATTGTTTTTTCCAGGCCTTCACTTTTGATTGATTCCTTCTAGGAGGTGATGTGCTACACACGTGCACAGAGAGCATCCTCTGACCAGTGCCCTGCTTCTGGTTGAATCACCATCATGTTTCACCTCACCCTTCCATTAATCTCTAAAAAATGTTAAATCCTGATGGGTTTGGAACCCTGGATGAAATATCAAGTGTAACAATTTTTGCTTGATCTTTTTAGTCAATGCTTATTCTAAAAAGCATTGGTTTTATTTTGTTATCTTTCTTACATTTATTTCAATTGTTTTCAAAATAATCACTAGGTATAAGGGTATAGAATAGGCACATAGAGCTTTCCTAAATGCAACTTTCACTTTAGTCTTAGAGTATCTGTTTCTCTGCAGAGCCCGTCACGTACACAGATGGTTTATAGGACATTCATTATTTTTAAAGATTTACATGTGAACTATCTTCTTAAAAGCAATGTATCAGAAAGTTACATTGTAAAGCAAATTAAACTCTCAAATAAAAGTAGTCATCCTTTGAAATTCACTTCTACTGCCCTGGCTTGATAACCACAACACAGACTCTTCCCTGTACCCAGTTCCTGCTCAGTGCAGGAAAAGAGAGAGGTCACAGCCCTCTGTCTGAATTGATTTCTCAGCATGAACTAACACCAACAGACTTTTAAACCAGCTAAAAAGCATGGCAAAGGTCTGCACTGTGCCCACCTCTTACCTCCACCTCTCCCAGCAAATTGTGAGGGCAGGAAGCAACTGGTGTATCTATGCCAGCTGAAAACTGGCCATGATGTGAGAATCCCTTGGAGGTCAGCAAGAATCCAAATCCATCTGGGCCCCTGCACTTGAGCAAGGAAATGTCTGCAGAGCTTTATGAGTCAGAGTGTTCACTTGTGTTTGTTGTAACCTCTGCCCTCTGGGCAGCAGCCTGCACCACAGGGGGGGCAGTCCCTTTAAAGCCGTGTGAAGTTTGACAAGGGTTAGTGCTGGGTTCTGCTCCTGGGACAGGGAAACTCTGGTTGTAGGGACAGGGAATCAGCAGGGCAGGGGAGGGATTGTCCCACTCTGCTCTGCTCTGGGGTGTCCTCACCTCAACTCCTGTGTGCAGTTTTGGGCACTGCAACATAAAAAATACGGTGAGCTATTTAAGAGTGTCCAAAGGAGGGTCACAAAGATGGTGAAGGGTTGGAAAGGGAGTCTTTATGAGGAATGGTTTAGATGATCCAGGTTAATTTCACAGGCCTTTGCTGATTTTTCTTTCTTCAGGTAATTTCCTTGTAGATTCCTTGCACACTACTCTGCTTAAAAGTTTGCCAGCTTTGGCTAGAATAACAATAATTAAGTGGTATAAAAAGAAAAATAGACATAGTTGGCTTGTAGTCCAAAAACAGAACCAATAGGTAATTGAGTGCAGAGTTGTGGTTTAACCCTAGTTACAACTAAGTGCCATGCAGCCACTCACCCTGCTCTCCCCTGGCTCCCCAGTGGGATGGGGAGGAAAATTTTAAAAAGGTAAAAATTCATGAGACATAAATTACTTAAAAATTGAAATTAAGTCAAATCTAATAGTTGGAATAATAATAATGACACTTTAATGGAGAGAAGAACAAGTGATCCACAATACAATTTCTTATCACAATCCAATCAATGCTCAGCCCAAGGAACAATTGTCATTCCCTGTTTTCCAACTCCCAGCAGATGTCAACTCCCTCAGTTCCTATGCTGAGCGTGGTGTTGTGTGTAATGGAACATCCCTCTGGCCACTTCCAGTCTCCTGCCCTGGCCATGCTCCTCCCCTGTTTCTTGTACATCTGGTCACTGGTAGAGAATGGAAAAATGAAAAGTCCTTGATATAGCACAACTGGGCAATGAAGCATCAGTGTGTTACCAACATCATTTTCACACTACATCCAAAGCACTGCACTGTGTCAGCTACTAAGAAAAAAATTAACTCTTCCCCAGATGAAACCAGGACAGGTAAAGGCACTGCATCAGGACACAGCACTGGAAAGTGAAGCAGTTCATCCCTCCCAAGAACCATGTGGATGTGCACGCTATCCAAATGTCTGTTACAGAGGTAGCAAAGTCAGATTTCAGGAAGGCAGGGGCTGTATATGTTTACTTTGTTCTTATCACTATTATGGCTTGTTCTGCATCAACAATAATCCTTTATTGCCTTTTTATTCCAGATGCAATAAACTTTATTTTATGAGAGATTAGTACCTCAACTTTGCTTCTGCATTTCATCAGCCAGAGCAGCTGTTCATTATTTTGTGTATTTCAAAGAAACAGAGATTATCACTGAAACAGACATCAAAACTTGTGGTGGGGTAAGTAATCATTTCAGCTGTGAGAAAACAGATTCATTTGCTCTCTTAAAATATTGTAACATGTTCAAATATTTCTTTGACAAATGTGCTGTTTCGATATGCTGTGTTCTCTGTCACTTCAGTTTAGTTCATAGGGAGTAGTTGCTACCCTATGCTGGTCTGGGAGGTGTTAGAGGTTTGCAGAAAAACCCAGGTGTTGTTCTGAGGAGAAGTCAAGATTGCTGCTATTGAAAACACTGTACTAGGATTCCAAAATCCAGATTTTATTCCTGTCTTCATGTGTTACTTTGCATGAGTCACACAGGTCCAGCTACTTCAGACTCAATGATGTTAAAGGTCTTTTACAACCTAAATCATTATATGGTTTAAATATATTGAGATATTAAAGGAATTTGGGTGAATCTAAAGTTTGTTCCATATGTCTCCAAAATAAGATAACAGATTTATTTAAGACTTAGCTGCAAACTTTTACTTGAAAATCATCATCTTTTTCTTGTGTTGAAATACCACAACCTCTCATATAAGAAAGCTAATTAGATGAGCATGAGGAAAAGTGGGTTTGAAATCTGTTCATCTGTTGATTTCCAGGGAAGTGTTTATATACTGAGACAGTTATTTGTCTTCCTGCCCACAATATTAAGGAACATAAATTAATAAAAAATGCAATTTGCCATCAGATGTGGCCAGAGAGTGAAAACAAAGCCCTACTCCATAAATGTTTCCAAAAGTTAAGGGTCTGGTGTACCTTTGTTTTGGTGTTCACTGAGGTCACAGATCCCCAAAGGAGAGGAGTCTCTTCATTTCCAATTCATGAAATCTGAAAGTGCAGTTGGAAATATTGCTTAGAAATTGTATTGATTGGAGAGAATCTTCTTGCTTTCAAATCTCATGATCATCCAATTAAGTGTAAGAACTGTGTTCACTGTTACAACAGAAGCCCTGTTGCCTGCTCATGCTGTGCTGCCTGCATATGTATATAAAAAGAGTAAGATAATTTCTATCCTGCTCATTTTCTAAAGACTAAGATCAGCTAAAAACAGCTGTTATACTGATAAAATAAGGGCAAAGCTGGCTGATAAAGATAGAAACCTTGTGAAATGTTCAATTGTGCATCTATAAATATAAACACCTAAAGCACATAAGCCTGAATAAAATCAAGGACATAAAAGTACTTCAGGCTAGTAGACTTCAAAATATTGGTGGAACATACACTTAGGGGTCTATACCTTTATGAAGATCTGGTCCAAGACCAGTTTTCCACAGAAAACTGGTGCTACAATGTAAATCCTCACTGATCACTTTCCTGAGTCAGAAAGCCTAAAAGAATCTATTCAGAAAACTTGGCAACATCCATATGAGCTTTCCTAGCTCTCAGAAGCTTGGGATCAGAAATACTCTGTTTGGTAGGTTCCACCTCTCAGCTTCCTTGTCCCTGTCCCTAATCTGCCAGCAGAGGGACAGGGAAAACACATCCGAGGAACCAGCCCTCCTGGCAGCACGGTGTAATGATGTGAAATCAGCTGAGTTTAACACACATCTCTCTATTTTTCTTCTCTTGTTTATAGAGTGAAGCAGCTGAGTTTGTAGGTGTGCCCCTTGCAGGCCAGCACGTGGCTGGAAGATAAGCAGAATGTCCCTGCTGCACTTCTGTTCCAGCACAACTGACCTTCAAAGAATAGGGAATCCCATCATATGGAACACTACAAGGCAGACTGGGGAATGGATCACCTCGAAAAAATAGCCTTGGGGGCTGCCTGTCTTTCTGTCTTTTCATCCTTTGTGCTCGTAAATCAAATGCAGATTCTACACAGGTCTCTGAATAATATATTAGAACTGCTTTTGAAACATATTAAGCATTTCTATTCATGAGGGGGTTGAAATTTGGTCAATGTAAATTATGAAATTTCCAAGAATATTATTTCTTCTGTTAACTCATTATTTTCTCTCTGAGATTTCATGGCACAGTTCTTTTCAGCGTTCTTTAATTTACACTCCATGAGAGGAATGAATCCTTGCATTCGGTGCATCCTCTGGGTTCAGTGTACCTTGAAAAGCCCAGCCTGTCCATGCACACAATTCAGTTCTTACCATGGTAAGGTATTTGTTTATTTAAGTGCAATTTAAATTTCTATTTCCTTCTCGAGTCACCAGGCTAGCTTTATCTGAAAAAATTGTGGACTTGCAGTGAACTATTAGTAGCTATCCTGTAGTTAATATAATTTTGCCAATGCAGGAACTGACAGGAATTCTTCTCTTCCAATATCATTCTTATTTCCTCTTTTTTTTTAATATTTATTTTTTAGAAAGTGTTAATTCAGAATCTCATATCTGAATAATCCCTGGTGCATAAGATGCTAATTTGAAAATACCCCAAATTGGACTTTTTTTTGTCCATTTATTGGTTGGTTTGTTGTATAATAAGAAAACTGATAAGTTTCATTACTTTTATGAAAATGAAAGGGAACTATTATAATTTTGCTAAAGTGTTAATAATAGTGCCACTTTAAACTAAACTAAAGCATGCCACAGGCTAAGTGACATGCTTAGTAGGGAGCATATCAAGCAATGGAAGAGAATTCATATTTATTTATTAGGATAAAATTATCATTTTATGGTACAGAGATTTATTAACCCACCCTCATTTGTTTTTTTTCTCACCTGCCATGCAGTTCTCCTTTAGGGTCTTGCATAATTCTTTATTTCCCAACAGTAATAATAATTATTTGATTCAATGATAGATTACGTAGACTGCATGTAATCAAGAGCTGGTAGCAATTAAATTCAAATTTAAAGACTTTAAAAAGAATGTTTACATGGTAGATTGAAAATTATATAGATTAAATGTCATGGGTCTCATCCCTGAGGACAGAGAGAGAAATTTTTGTTTGTGTTTTGATTCTGTAAGGAATTCACTGTCATTCATATCATGCTCATTTTATGGATGAGTTATTAACCAAGCTTCTCCCTTGTAATACCACAAATTTCTTTTGCCCTCATTAACACTGTTGTCCAGGTGCAATTTGGGAAGTAATTTTGCCTAGGGTATACTCACAGAAATGTAACTTACTTGTGTAATTCAATGAATTGGCTTAAGGGTTACTTTGACATCACACCAGTAGAACTTAGAGGGAAATTCACCCCAGAGACTTCAGTGGGAACATCATCTGTCACCAAAATCTCCACTGCTCCTCCACAACAGGTCTAATTTACACAACAGATCAAGGGAAGGGGGAATCAAAAGCATCATATGCCATCCTAAAATAAATTTGAAGGCCATTTTGAATTTGGGTCATGGGTAGCAGTTGGGCTTTTAACTGCCTCTGAACATTTTTAATGGCACAACTATTCTTAGACACTACATGATTTAATTTAGTGCTTGGGGAACTTAAGGTTGAATGATACAGATGCAGCCCTTGTCTTCTTGTTATATTTAAAGTAAGTGATCTAGTTAAGCTTTGGGCATATCCCCATCACATCAACTGGCATGACTTTATTGATTTTGACCAAAGGCATAACAGTTTATATAGCTGAAGATGAAGCCAAGAGTTAGGCCTTAGATAGAAAGAGATGGGTAAGATCTTTTCTCCTTTGCTTGCCCAAGATTTTTTTGAACAACATTCCAAGACCAAAGCAAAAGCATCTACTCTTCCATCACTAAGAGGGCTGCAGAACTTCATTTTTGTGTTTATATAATTGTTCTAACTTATAGTGTCATGCACAAGGGTTCCTCTTGACTACATTCAAGGTGAGTGATATCTGCAGGATAAGGTGAAAATCAACTGAACAAAAAAATCTGTAGTATTGTGGCTGGCTTCTGTTGCAGCTCCAGAGAGCTGTGGTTCTCTGGTAATTCCTATGTATTGCAGATAGCCAGGTAGTTCAGATGCTCTGGGACATCTCAAAGGTCACTCCATGCCTGCATTTAGGTGGCTGACACCCCAGGTGACTATATTCAGAACACTTATTTAATCTCCCCTCCCAGTCAAAGGAGGTCAAATTAAAATAGCTCATAAAGACTAGGAAATGATTCCTCCCATCATTAAGTTCTGCAAAAGGTCAGAAAAACATCACTTAGGATCTCATCTCCTCCCTATAAACAGACTGCACAATCAAGTGTGGCCATCCATGCTGGAAGCACTGAAAGCTCCCACTCTTCCAGCCTGGGATGCTGCTGACTGCAACTACAGCAAAAACAGCCTCTGGTAGTACAGCTCATCTCAAGAGTGAAGGAGCTGATACAGGCTCACCCTGATGAGTGCTTAGAAAAATGACATTTCAGGCTTTAGAACAAAACTCAGGAAATAAGGGTTTATGTACTGGCTTTATAAGACACATCCTACAAAACCTCTTGTACAGAATAGGGGATTATTCATACACAAAACTTTAGAGTCAAAAGTGTCAAGAAATAATTTTACAGATAAAGTGGTGTGCTGGTTTTTGAACACAGTCCTTTTTCTGCTGAGGCCCATGAGGAACAGCTGCCATTAACCATAAGTGGAGTAGGAGAAAGGACAAAATAGAAATATGTTGCAATTTGAACTAACACAGTTTTTGGTCCCAGACTTAGTCAAGTTGGTGTGGTCTCTCCATTCCAGCAGTAGGATCAAGAAAAGGTCTTAAGGTGAAGGAGTACATTAGACTCCTCTTTATTGATTAGATATAATTATTAAGTTGCCTGATTTGATTTAAGCACAACAGTTCCTGTCTACAGGCAGAAATAGGAAACAATAAACTTCTGAGGTCACTTTGGAGCTTATTGTCTGCTTGCTAGCGTGTTTCATGGTTGTATTTCCACTTGCCTTTCATACAAGAAATATTTGGGTAATTTAGTGTCCTTGGGATGCCATCTTGTCCAACTTGTCCACATTCAGTTGGTGTCTAAAAGGATGAGTTGAAATTTTCTTACATGTGAAAACTAAAAACAGGCTGCTTCAGTGCAGAAGCACATAAACACTGTTTACTTACAAAATACCTAAATGTTATATATCCTTTGAAAGTCTGTTTAGCCTCTGGGCCAGATCTAGGAAAATGTTTACCTGCTTGCATTCCCTCTGAGAGTAACAGAAATCTGGCCTGCAAATACTTTGATGTATCCATTGCTGTGTTTGATCCACTAGTTTATATTAAAGACCCATTTTCTTATAGTTCTTCCACCTTTTCTGCTCCTGGCAGGGAATCCTGAAAAACTATGTTTTCAGGCAATCCAAGGGGATTTGAACAACAAGCATTCAAGCCTTAAGTTTAAAGTACCAGACCTTGAAGGCAAGCCCCAAAATTCTAGGTCAAATTGGATCATCTTGGAACAGACAAGGAAGGAAAGAGGACACCATGTCCAAGACATCTATCTAGTCAGGCACTGAAATATAGTGGCATCTGAAAATTCAGCAGCTGCTCTGGGTGCAAAGATTTCTGTGCAGTTCTCAGAGTAAGGAAGGTGACTCCCAAGAAATCGGAAATACCACATGGAATCCTAGAATAGTTTGGGCTGGAAGGGGCATTAAAGATCCTCTGGCTATAACCTGCAGCCATAGGCAGGTTCCACAAAACCCAGGCTCCTCAGAGCCCCATCCAGCCTGCCTTGAACACTTCCAGGCATGGAGCTTCCACAGCTTCTCTGGGCAATCCTGAGCAGAAATAAATGAGCACGTTTCTAGAAAGAGGGGCAGCCCTGCCTGCCTCCCTTTGCAGGTCACACCCACACAGGAAGCACTGATGCACATGAGTAACCCTGAAAATGTGAGCAGCCCCACAGCGTGGCCCATACACAGGCATTTGGAACCCATCTCTCCTAATCCTTCAGGATATTTTCACCTGAGCTCATTGCTTGAGGCTGCCTTTGGAAGCAGTAAAGAGGAAAAGGCACCTTCAGAATCCTGTTCACCTCATCCTTAAGCAGACATATAGAAAGGAATATTCAGGTGAGTAGCTCATAAATCTGCCTCCATTACAAAAATCCTGCCTATTCTCACAGTGTCCTCAAAGAGAAGCTCAAAACCCAGGGACCCAAGGGAAATCAGGTTTTGCACCTCTCAGTGGTGTGGGAGCTGCCATCTCTCTGTCTGCAGTGAACATGCCATCAGCTCCCTGTAGCATCCATCAGGTGTAAAAAGCCCTGGAGAAACAGATTTGTGAAAGGTCACAGGCAAAGCAGATTTGGATCATGCTTCACAGCTAAGGCAGGAAATGTTTAGCAAGCAGATAATTATTTCATTGGTGCTTCCCCAGGAGGTGGAGGCTGGCTTATTCCACACTGTGCAGCAGCAGGTTCCAGACATATCCAAAATGAGGTGCAGTGAGATGAGATTTTATGAATACCAGAGGAATTTGCATTAGATAACATTTGTATATCTTCAAAGCCTTAGTATCTGCTTGCAAATCCCATCCCCAAATCCCCAAAACACACAAAATTAATTTCATTTTGAATAAGTCAGGGCCTTAAAAACTTAAATACTTAGAAGTCTCCAATACTAAAACAACAGGCTACCCAGACCAGTGATGCAGTCACCATCCCTGGAGGCATTTAAAAGATGTGGCATTTAGGGACATGGGAGGACTTGGCACTGTTGGGTTAATTGTTGGACTCTATGCAATCTTAGAGGGTTTTTCCAACCTAAATAATTCTATGATTCTATGGAATAGTAAATTTTATCACAGAGTCATACCATTTTACCATATTTCCCATGGTAGCAACTCCCACATTAAAACAGACAGTAAGTATGAAACTGCAAGGATTTGTATTGGGGACCACATGTAAATAAACATAAATAGGGTAAATGTGGTCCTGCTGGACCTTGCCTTTTTCTTTTGAGACAACTGTAATTCTGGGGACAGAGAAATAAGTGAAGAATGCTTATTGGATAGAAAGTCGCTTATTTTTAAGATGAGTTCAGGGTTTTTTTGCTGTGTTTGCTGTATTAGGAGCATCTCAGAGGTTTACAACACTAGTCTCTGCAAGAAACAGTGAAAGTGAAAGGCTTCAAAGTTCATTATCCATGAAGCCACCTGCATTATATCCCTCTCATCTTTAATCACAGATATGTATTTGACAGAGTTTTAGCACTGTAAGAAATAACATAAACAGAATTTATTCACAAAAATATGTTTTTGCTGAGAGAACGGCTGTTAGCAACATTAAAATTTGAACATAAATGTGTCAGTCAGAGCAAAACAGTATACAAAAATATTTTCTGCTATTTCTCTAATGCTAATAAGACAAAAAAAATCTATCTGTAGCTTTTATTCCCCATTTCACTGTTATTTCTCACACTTGCTATAAGAATTTCTACAGTCACATGAAAATAGATTTTAGATGTTACAAATCCTAAACAGACTCTTTTTTTTTCTTGCATTTCTTTTTTTTTAATTAAACTTATAATTATACAATTCAACTTTACAGTGCAAACTTTTCAACTTCCAGCTGGCACAAAAGTATTAAATACATGAGAACAACTAGGATGCCACTCTATAAATCAAGGTGATCCTGGCATGTCCATTCCTGCACTCCTCTGCTGCCCCAAGGCAAAAAAAGCAGTAGGGATTTTCTTTATTCTTTCCTAATCCTCTCAGTTTCAGTGACTGACAGTGCTGGCAGCACTGCAGAGGAAAGGAACTGTTCTGTGGCTGTGCTGCGGGAGCTGCAGGGCTGGGAACCATGGGGCTGCTGAGGTGACATGAAGAGAGGATGGGCATTGCCACAGGGAGCCCTCTGCAGACCCCACTGGCCCCTTCACCAGGTGCATTTGGGGCTCAGACACAGACATCATCAATTACAGCACCTACAGAGTGTTCATCTGGCCAAGTGTCTGGGGTACAACCAAGACTCATTTCACAATTAGCAGAGGGAGACAGGCAGTTAAGGATGTGAGTCATCTAACACCCTACATCTAGAAAGAGTTGTCAAAAATGGGTAAGATCCATTACACATCTTGAATTAAAACAAAGAGGAAAAAAATTGTTGCTTCTCTCCCTCCAGTATAGTCAATGATGCAAATGTGGCCAATCCTTTTTACCCACTTATGCCACAGATATTTCACACTCTTGAGGTCTTATTTTCTGTGCCACAACTCACAGCTGAAATGTCAACTGGTTTTCAGACCTTTTTCATTCTGTCTTAGTTGCTTGGATCATAATCTATGGCAAGTCAAATCTTTCCTTTGCCTGTCTCATCTGGTTCATCAGCAGCAGGTGTTTATCTAGACTAGCAAATTCAGAAAGTTTAAGTTATTCTGACAGCCACCCTCTGAGCATTGGGTTGTCTCAAGTATTTAGCAATATGTGTTTACGTGTTAGATACAGGTAGTTGGTGTTTGAAATAAATCTGCCAGGTCTTTTTCTAGCACTTGGTGCCAGTTTTCTTCTTTCTCCAGTTGAACTATGTCAGCAAGTTCCATTGGATTGAAACCAGAGGGAAGTGCCTTTCCTTTGCTGATATCCTCAAGCCTTTTTACTCTAGTATGCAAAGGTTTCCTTTGGGTCTGCCTAGACTGAAGAAAAGAAAGTTAGTTGTAAGTGTAAAACCACCTAGGCTAACTTCATCTTTCTACTGTAGTGCAAAAAAAGACGTATATTGATCAGTCAGGTGTAATAGGTTAGAAATTTCACTTCCCATTCTCCTGTTTTGCTCCCATAAAAGCAATTCAGGAAATATGAAACAGAGAGAGAAGAAAAAAAGCGGGGGGTTTACTGCTAGGGTAATATCTCTGACTCTTTTAATGTTTAGAAGTACAACCAGAAAGGTGAGGAAGTCAGAAATGAAATTGCCAGTCCAAGAAATGAGAGTTCTTTCGAGCAGTGTCAGCAAAGTATTTCCCATTTACTTCACAAGATTTTCTATGGCAAGCCTTGACAGCCAGGTAAGAATTGATGAAGTAAACCAGTGTCGCTGGACTGATGGAGGAGGTAGCTGCAAGAGTGCTTTGATATTCCACTAAACTGAACTTATGAGCCCTGGCATCTACCTCACACTTTTACAAGCCACTTCAGATGCCATCCACATGGCCACAAATATCCATGTCTTCACAAACAGTTAGGAAGTTTGTCTTCAGTGTAGCTCATTTACATTATTCCCTCTTCTGCAGTCAATTGCCTATTGGTCTTAGAGATAGGATTTAGGCAATTGCTTTATGATCAATAAAAGCTTCTGTGTCTGACATTAAACAGGAAGGAGTTTTGAGGTGAAATGTGCAAAAAAAAAGAACAGCTATCAGATAGCAATTTTTTTTAACTTTACTACCTCAGAAGAAAGCTGCCAGAGTTGGAGTGGCAATAAATAGCCCAGGTATAGAAGAAGCACTGAAGGATGTTAAGACTATAACAGAAAACACAAATTTTTTTTTTTTTGCATCAGTGTTCATCATAACCTTTCTTTAGAGGTGATCTGTCTCAAATCTAGCTGTCAAGAACAAGAATATATAAAAAAAGTGATAAAATGAACAATAAAAAACTTTTGAGTCCCAAGCAATAAAGGGATTCAGATACGAAACTGCAGATCTGTGATCTGTAGCCTCTTTCTTAATTCAGCCCTATTACCAGAAAAGTAGAATAAGTCAACTGTTGTTTAATATTATTCTGGGCATGATCTGGAGAAAAAGAGATTAATAAGTCTGTCTCTCATACCAGAAAATTGCTAAGAAAACTTATGAGGAATGGCCTTTAGTAATGTGTGGAAAAATCTGTTGGGAATCCTGCAAGGCTGCAGGAGCACTTTGGATCCTATGAGAAACAGGTGACTTGTATTTGCATCTTTGCAACATTTCTGACAAATATCCTCATAAAAGAATCTTAAGGAAACCTAGCAGAGACAAAAGCAGGTAGAAGGTGCTTGAAAATGGGGAAGCAAAGGGAAGGGATTAATTTTTTTCATTATGAAGGAAGACCCTCCCCCCTCAGTGAGTTTCCCAATTGCCTGTTCTAGGACTTATATTGATTAACATGGTCTGGAAAGATCTGGAAGATGCTTGACTAATGAGACACGAGACTGTTACTCATATAGAGATACTCTGAATAGTAAAAAGCCAAACTAGTGGCTACGAGGCACAAAAGGATCTCACAATACTGACTGACTGGACAATAAAATGGCAGATGAAAATCACTGTCAGTGAATGGGAAAAACTGCAGATGGGACAAAATATAACTGTAGCTCTGCATGTGATACAATGGACTAAGCTACTACTCCTTGTGATAGTTCCTCTGAAAATGCCAGCTCAGCTTTCCTTTGTCAAAATGACAAAGAAAATGTCAGAACTTTTTAGGAAGGAAGAGGAAAAAAAAATAGAAGACCAATATCATCATTATGAGACTGTAATAATAGGCATTTCTCCCACACCTGGAAGGCTCCAAATGGTGGTGTGCTGATCTCAGAAAAAAGGACTGTGAAGTCAAAAAAGAATAGAGAAGGGCAAAAATGTGTACAGAAGCAAATCATGAGAAAAGAAAACTGAATAGCCTGGAATTTTTCATCTTTTATGCAGGGGAAGGGTATGGAAAATGTCTAAAGCCACGAATAGATTGAAGAGAATGAGGAAGAAAAAAGTATTTGTGGTTTCCCAGAACAGTAGATCAGGGTTCTTGCTGAGGCAGGCTTAAAATTAAAAATAATGGAAGTGCTTTTCACACATTGACTATTTTGGTGAGGGAAATCCCCACAGCAGGGTTTTGTAAAGGCAAACAGAATAATGGGATCAAAAGATTAAAGTCCTTAAAGCACAGGTTGCTGGAAGCCATAGGTAGGATATCAAGAGAAAAATGTTCTATTTTGTCCAGTCCCCAAGTTTTTCTCAGTACATGCTACTGACCAGGAATAGACTGAAAATACTCTCCTTGATGAAAACTTGGTGTGATCACAAAGTACTGTTCTTAGAAAGCTACTTCTGTTCTATAGCCAGGATCTGATAATTGTCACCACATGAGGTGCTCCTTCTACACCATAAGAGAGCTACCAGGCCAAAACCCATCTGGAATCTCTACTTTAGAGATATTCTCTTTTCTTTTCTTTTCTTTTCTTTTCTTTTCTTTTCTTTTCTTTTCTTTTCTTTTCTTTTCTTTTCTTTTCT
>VZUI01021849.1:0-41807 GCA_013401135.1 Cettia cetti
AGCACCCCCCCCCCAGCCCCCCAAACCAACCTCTCCCCCCCTCCCTCCCCCGATCCCTCTCTCTCTCCACACGCTTGCAGGCGCGGGCACGCGCGCGCGCGCACACACAGACGCGCACACACACACACACACATCCACACACACACATCCACACACTGTAGTGTGTATTTTCGGAGGAGGAGGAGGTGGCGGTGGCTTTTGGAAGAGGAGGCAGCGGTGGTGTCGGGGAGGGGGGAATCTCTTTCCCCGTCTGGAGATGGTTGTGCTATTCCTCTTTGCCTTGCTCTGGATGGTGGAGGGGGCTTTTTGCCAGCTCCATTACACGGTGCAGGAAGAGCAGGAGCATGGCACGTTCGTGGGGAATATCGCCGAGGACCTGGGCTTGGACATTACAAAACTTTCGGCTCGGCGCTTCCAGACGGCGCCCAACTCCCGCAGCCCTTACCTGGAGCTTAACCTAGAAACCGGGGTACTCTACGTGAACGAGAAGATCGACCGGGAGCAGATCTGTAAGCAGAGCCCCTCCTGCCTGCTGCACCTGGAGGTCTTCCTGGAGAACCCCCTCGAGCTGTTCCGGGTGGAGATCGAGGTGCTGGACATCAACGACAACCCGCCCTCCTTCCCGGAGCCCGACCTGACCGTGGAGATCTCGGAGAGCGCCACGCCGGGCACCCGCTTCCCGCTGGAGAGCGCCTTCGACCCCGACGTGGGCACCAATTCCCTGCGCACCTACGAGATCACCCCCAACAGCTACTTCTCCCTCGACGTGCAGACGCAGGGGGACGGGAACCGCTTCGCCGAGCTGGTGCTGGACCAGCCGCTGGACCGGGAGCAGCAGGCGGTGCACCGCTACGTGCTGACGGCGGTGGACGGCGGGCAGCCCCAGCAGCGCACCGGCACCGCCCTGCTCACCGTCAGGGTGCTGGACTCCAACGACAACGTCCCCGCCTTCGAGCAGCCCGTCTACACCGTGTCGCTGCCGGAGAACTCGCCGCCGGGCACCCTGGTGCTGCAGCTCAACGCCACGGACCCCGACGAGGGGCAGAACGGCGAGATCATCTACTCCTTCAGCAGCCACATCTCGGCCCGCGCCCGGGAGCTCTTCGGCATCGCGCCGCGCACCGGGCGCCTGGAGGTGAGCGGCGAGCTGGACTACGAGGAGAGCAACGTGTACCAGGTGTACGTCCAAGCCAAGGACCTGGGGCCCAACGCCGTGCCCGCCCACTGCAAGGTGCTGGTGCGGGTGCTGGACGCCAACGACAACGCGCCCGAGATCAGCTTCTCCACCGTCAAGGAGGCGGTGAGCGAGGCGGCGGCGCCGGGCACCGTGGTGGCCCTGTTCAGCGTCTCGGACCGCGACTCGGAGGAGAACGGGCAGGTGCAGTGCGAGCTGCTGCAGGGCGACGCGCCCTTCCGCCTCAAGAGCTCCTTCAAGAACTACTACACCATCGTCACCGAGGGGCCGCTGGACCGCGAGCAGCCGGGCGGCGACGCCTACACGCTGACCGTGGTGGCCCGGGACCACGGCGAGCCGCCGCTCAGCACCAGCAAGTCCATCCAGGTGCGGGTGAGCGACGTGAACGACAACGCGCCGCGCTTCAGCCAGCCCGTGTACCAGGTGTACGTGAGCGAGAACAACGTGCCCGGCGCCTACATCTACGCCGTCAGCGCCACCGACCGCGACCAGGGCGCCAACGCCCGCCTCGCCTACTCCATCCTGGAGAGCCAGATCCAGGGCATGTCCGTCTTCACCTACGTCTCCATCAACTCCGAGAACGGCTTTCTCTACGCCCTCCGCTCCTTCGACTACGAGCAGCTCAAAGAGTTCAGCTTCCAGGTGGAGGCCCGCGACGCGGGCGAGGAGCCGCAGCCGCTGGCCGGCAACGCCACCGTCCACATCATTGTGGTGGACCAGAACGACAACGCGCCCGCCATCGTCAGCCCCCTGCCCGGCCGCAACGGCACCCCGGCGCGGGAGGCGCTGCCCCGCGGCGCCGAGCCGGGCTACCTGGTCAGCCGGGTGGCGGCCGTGGACGCCGACGACGGCGAGAACGCCCGCCTCACCTACAGCATCGCGCGGGGCAACGAGGCCGGGCTGTTCCGCATGGACTGGCGCTCCGGGGAGCTGCGGACGGCCCGCAGGGTGCCGGCCAAGCGCGACCCGCAGCGCCCCTACGAGCTGGTCATCGAGGTGCGCGACCACGGGCAGCCGCCGCTCTCCTCCACGGCCGCCGTGCAGGTGGTGCTGGTGGACGGCGCGGGAGAGCGCTCCGGCGGCGGCGGCGGCGGCCCGGCCGCGGGCACGGGCGCGGGGGGCGGCGGCGGCGGCTCCGGCGAGCATCGCCCCAGCCGCTCTGGGGGGGATAACTCGCTTGACCTCACCCTCATCCTCATCATCGCCCTGGGCTCCGTCTCCTTCATCTTTCTGCTGGCCATGATCGTCCTGGCAGTGCGCTGCCAGAAGGAGAAGAAGCTCAATATCTACACCTGCCTGGCCAGCGACTGCTGCCTGGGCTGCTGCTGCTGCTGCCCCTGCTGCAGCCGGCAGGCGCGGGCCCGCAAGAAGAAGCTCAGCAAGTCGGACATCATGCTGGTGCAGAGCTCCAACGTGCCGAGCAACCCGGCGCAGGTGCCTGTGGAGGAGTCGGGCAGCTTCGGCTCCCACCACCACAACCAGAACTACTGCTACCAAGTCTGCCTCACCCCCGAGTCCGCCAAGACCGACCTGATGTTCCTCAAGCCCTGTAGCCCCTCTCGCAGCACCGACGCCGAGCACAACCCCTGCGGGGCCATCGTCACCGGCTACGCCGACCAGCAGCCCGACATCATCTCCAACGGCAGCATTTTGTCCAGCGAGGTAAGGACCGGCACCCCCCCCCCCCGGCATCCCACACCGCCCCAGACCCCGCAGACTTCATCCCCAAGTCATCCCTGGACATCCTTCCCGAAAGCTCCCGCTCCTCCTCTCCCGTCGGGAAAGGCGTGTTGCGTTCCCAATCCCGCTTCTTTCCCCTTCAGTCCGCCCGCTGTCTCTCCCCGCTTTGCCCTCTCCCTTTTTGGGGGGCTTTGGCGGCAGGCGGGGGTCTCAGAGGCGATTACGGGGTAGACACACACACACACACCCCGCTGGTCCCCTCCGCTCGGGCTTAGCAGCTGCTGCAGCCAGGCGTGTTCCCCCTGCCCCCCCCTGCCCATCCCCAGTGCCTCTGAAGGAATCTGGCCCCGGCTGGGCAGCATCGGGGCGCAGAGAGCCCCCCGAGGCAGCGGTGGCGGTGAGTGGGTCGCCTGTGGGTTGAGAGGTGTGGGGGATTACGGCTCTTTGCAGAGTCTCTCCACTTGACAGGGCTGAGGTAACGTGGGGGTGTAACCACAGGATGTTCTGAAGCAACCTGTGTCTTCTTCCCTCCTGAAATCTGTGCCTGAGCAAGTGAGGCTTTGGGGGAAACCCCTTTGAGACTGTGACAATCACTGTAGTTATCAGGAGCGTTAATTAATTTATGAATTAGGGTTTAATAATTGACTTTTCTTTACTGTCTCCACAGCCCTTTATAACCCCAAAGTTTGCAAAGAAAAGCAGCAAGAAAGAGTTTCTGTAAAATTATGTGCTGAGACTTAATGTCCCCTGCAGTCTTCCCCATGTTGTGTTACCTGGTGTGTAGAGAACTTTTATCAAAGTGTATACCAGGCCACATCACTCCCCCATTAATCATTTTGTGCTGCCTTAGCTTGTATATATTGTCAGCACCTCTCTGCCTGTGCACTAGTGAAAGCCTCACATTCTGTCTTCACATACTGAAACCTGAATATTATCCAGTCTGACAAAGGTAGTCTGAATGGTGTGTTCTAGGGCATTAAGTTTTACAGTGAAATTTCTAATATTGATTTGTAATACTGAACTTGCCTCAAACTGTCTATAAAACTCATGGCTTCTGCTGCCTTTTGATGACTTGAGGGTATCCCAATGTATTTTTTTTTTCATTCTGGTACAATACCAGTATCATCTAAGTAGTCCACAACTCTAGAATTAGTTATGCTAATTTTTTTTGTGGGAGTCCTTGTGATGCTCAACAGTGTGCACTGTGAGGAAAAGTCAGAACCTTGTCTCAAAAACTCCAGAAAAAAAATCCCTCGTGCCTTCCCATCTGTGTGACTAAGAGCTGTTTTTCCCCCCTTACATTCTAGAAACAGATTTTGCTGGCCTACTTGCAGCTAAGCGTTACCATTTATAGTGAATATGGTGAGCTGCTCCCTTGTATATTTTCTGCTGCTGATTACAGAAATATCAAGAGTTAAAATATCTCCCGATATTTTTTTTCTCCTAGACAAAACACCAGCGTGCTGAGCTCAGTTATCTAGTTGACAGACCCCGACGAGTAAACAGGTAGGAGCTCTGTAGCCTTGGTTTCCTCATGCATGCTTTAGCAAGTCTGAATGGGGTGCACAAATATATTTACTGCAGATGGAACACAGTAGTAAAGCAGTGGGAAGTCGAATGCATAAAGATGCACTAAATAAATTTGAATTACGGCTTTTCTAAACTGGTTTCAAAACTGACAGAAAAGAGAACAAAATCTCAATTTGTGTAAGTCTAAAACGTGCTTCAAATACTTATGAATATCCTTCTGTAGGGTCTCCCAGAAAACATTTTCTCACTGAGTTTAAGTTCAGCTAACCAGCTTAAGTAAATGCTACCAAATTACTTTTACCGACTATATGAAACCCAGGAGGAGTAATAACTCTTGCTGTGCCTTCCAGCCAGGCTCTCAAGGTCTAAAAAATCCTAATTTTGTTTGTGGTGGGCAGGGAACCTCCATGGAAGCCGTGCATCAGGCAGGAGTGGGGGGGCTTGCAGCACCGTGTTTGGCCATGTGATGGCGGAAGAATGTTTTATGAGTTCCTCTTTCGTGTTTATTCTAATGTAAAGATGTTTCTGTGTGTCTAGTTCTGCATTCCAGGAAGCAGACATAGTAAGCTCTAAGGACAGTGGTCATGGAGACAGTGAGCAAGGAGACAGTGATCATGATGCCACTAATCGAGGTCAATCCTCTGGTAAGTCTGATAAGAGAATGGAAATATTGGATCTTTAAGTAGGGAGACTAGAAGGAGCAGTTACTTAAAGGAATATCATACATTAGAGGCAAAAATAAGGTGAGCATATTTATTGTATGAGAGGCTCAGCTTGCTGCTACAGTTGCCTGGACAAGGAGGCAATTTCAAACCTCTTTTAGTCATGGGGCAGAGTTTACTTTATTCATTTGGTTGGGGGTGGGAATTAGTGTGTTCACTGTAGTAAAACTTCCTGCACGTTAAAATAAAGTTATTGGTACATTTTTATGGTACATTTTCTCCTATGGCAGATTTAGAAAGTTTAAAGCGTTAAGCAATTCTGTTTAGTAGGCACTTCAGCTGGCACAGCAATGAGAAGTGAAGGAGGAGTTCCCAAGGGAAAGAATGAACCCAATGGTTGAATGACAGCCAGACTGTGAGGGGTTTTTGTGTTGTTTTTTGGGTTTTTTTTTTTTTTTTTTGTTTTTTTTTTTTTTTCCAGGGATCAGTGGAGACACACTGGGTGCTCTGAATGTGTAATACCTTAGAATTTTTGGAGGATTGTCTGTTAATTCGAATTGAGGCACCATATAGTGCAAGTGGTCTCCATGTTAATAGGGTATTATTAAATAAATTTTCTTGACAGGAGGAAAGAAAGGCTTTAAAAGACTATGAATCACTTAGGAAATACACACATTGCAGTGTTATGCCCATATGTAGGGCTTGCTGTCTTAGTTCTCATACTGTCAGTTTGCTTCTGAAAGGAACATTTGTTCAGAGCCTGTGCATTAGAATTCATGCTCACCCTCCCACTGCATTTTAGCTACAAATGCTGTGATTTCTCTCCTGCCACAGCCTCCACAGGTCTGGTACATCTTTGTGCAATACACTGCTGTCTTTCCCCTGGTTTCCTTTGTGCTCTGTCACTTATAAAGATTTGCTACAACTGTATCATACAAAATACTGTCAGTTCTCCTTTTTGTTTTGGTTTTTTTTTTTTCCCCTGACCCCCACCTTAGAAGATACCAGGGCAGGGGACCCAGTGCTGTCACAGCAGTGCTGCCTCACCCGCCTGCTCTGTTAATGTCCCCTATTCTCTTGCTGCTGCAGTCACTGTGCCCTTAACGATGGGAAACCCAGGCACCAGGGGAAGAGGAGGCTGCCACAGGGCCTCTTTCTATTGCTGCAAGTCATTAATATGCAGACCTAATGAGACTTGAGAAGAGCCAAGAGTCTCTGGAGCTCCCTGCTTCTTGCAGGGCTTCATGCTAACTGAACAGAGTGTCTATTTTGTGTCTGAGAACCTGACAACACACCAGGTCTTGCCAGAAGTTTACATCTGAACACAGAGCCTCTTTCATTTTTGGCCTATATATGGTGTATGATTTATTATTGTTTGAAAAAGCCATGCATTTAGCTTCCCCCCACCCTTTCTTTTGCAGTGTTTCTGATGCAGCAATCAGGGCTACTGAGTTATAAAAAGCTCTCTCTCCTCCTGCCCTCCCTGCATTCCTGCTCTTTTTTTCCCCCCTCTTTTACGCATTTTACTGCAGCAGTCATCTCCATGAACATTTCAATCAGCTTAGTCCCTCAACATAATGAACCATAATAACCAAACAGGAGAGAAAAGAATAAACATCTGCAGAAGGGGCTGGGTTTGACTGATGGTGGGAATATAATCATATAGTTGCACATCAACTGAAAGCTATTTTCTTTTAGATGCATTCTGTGCTGTTATTGTTGTGCCTCTGTTCTTTATCCTTTCCCTCCATTTTAAAAGTAGACTATGAATACTTGTCATATTTGGCATTGATCCTTACTGGGGTAAATTCTTCTTCATTCCTGTTTTATCAAATAGTGGAGAAAGCTGTTTTCTTCTTGTAAATAATTTCAAATCATTTAAGAATCTGATGTGATTTGTGAACTTCTGTGCCTTCAGTGGTGATCACATAGTAAGTAATGAAAGCTGTCAATTGGGCTTGGTCTACTCACAATTAGTAGTTTGAACTGAAAACTCAGATACATTTATTGGTGTTGAGATTTGAGAATAATTTGCATGCACCATTTTTTTTTAATGCTAGTCCCAAATAAATATTTCAGTACAAATCTCTGTAGAAACTGCTTTAATCTTCCACACACATATTATATACTTTGCCTGTAGGTTTTGGGCTAAATCATGCTGTCTTGATGCAAAGAATGTGCCCTTTTACCTCAGCATTGAGAAGATATTTTGACATAAAAAACTTCACTCTTGCTATTAGCTTTTCGTGATGCATTTTAGGGGGAAAAAAGGGAGCATATATCTTGTTTGATCTCAAATGTCTAAAGGAAATACAGAGGGAATGCCTTCCCAATTGTTTTGGTCATTCTGATGCCCTAAAATCAATTACTTCTAAATTACTGAAGGAAAACACACTGATTGATGACATGGCAGCAGTTTGGGCTGGCTTTTTTCCAAGATGTTACCTGATACTGTGCAGCATCATAATTGTTTTCAAAAGCATCTAAAAATATTTAGTAGGTAATTGACACTGGCAGACAAAACCCATTCCCCACCAATTTTAGTCAGCTGCATGTTCTGCTGGCAAAACATCTTTTTTTACTGTTGAGCCACGGGACTTCTGGCACTAGTGAACTATCCTGTGGCACACAAGTAGCTATTCTGTAGTAGGCCATTGCTGTCCAAACTGGTTGTTGTGGTCAGTTAGTCTTTGGGAAGGAAAACATGTGGGATGAAAATCTATCACACTGCCACAGCTTTATCTTGCACAATTATTTAGTGAAAATTCTAAACTATGCTGTTCTACATATCATAAATTGTTCTCTTGGGTTTTGAAATTGGATCATAGTTCACCTTTTCACAAAATGTATTTTCTTAAAAGAGATTTAATCATGTTTTAAATGTGCTGAAATGCATGCAAAGGATTCGTATTTTTCCTATTAAAGTATCACATGAATGCCTCATAATTATCCACATTCTTACCTGCCTTAACACTGATGAAGTACTAAAGTACTGTCATCTGCTTTTGGCAGGGAGTGGCAAGGAGTGAGATGCTCGAGATCCCAAATTTTTGTGGCTTGAACAGTTTCATTGACTGGGTCAGTAATCCGAGCATGTTGAAAAAATGACTTTACAAAGGTGAAGAGGTGCAGGAGGTTTTTGGTAAACAGAGGAGGGGTTTCTCAAACCCTAAGTTATAATAACCTGTGCCCTTCTTTGAAATTGTTGAGAGAAAAGCTGCTACTTGTTATAGAGCAAACACAACTCTCACAAAACTTCCACCTCTTACTAGCACACACTGTATTTCAGCCGTGTTCTGTAGGAGTAATTCTCAAACGTGAGGTTAGTTTATTTCCCATGGTTGATTAAATTCTTGGCCTCCCTTGTGAAACTGCCAGCTTGGGTGCCAATTAATACTCTGCATGTGTGTACATTTAAATTGTATGATTAGACACCTGTCCTGTAAGATCTGGACTAGTGCCATCAACTTATTTCATACGGTTGCTCACTAGCTACTTGGCTTTCCCAGGCAGAGTCCTTCACAGTATTACCCTTCCTTTCATGGAATTGGCACCATGTCTCAGAGGCACTTCAGGGAGGAGTGCCCAAGATGAGAAGATGATGCCAAGATGCACTGCCGTGTAAATCCTGTAAAATAAATCAGCTTTTTTGATCTGTTTTTGGGCAGTTTACGTTGGTGACTGGCTGAAAGCTGAAATTAGGCTTCTCCTGGCGGATTTTATGGAGGAAACTGATAAGGGTCTAACGCAAAGGCACAGGGTGAAGCACTGGCTCACACCTTTTCAGTACAGATCAGCTGAATGCCAAGAGGGTTCATTATGGCAGAAGAGCTGCAATATTTCAGTGTCCATAAGGAGAAGAATAAGAGAAGTCAGAAGAAGAATTGTAGTGATAAAGGGACAGAAAAAAACAGTATTTCCTCTGAGCCTATGCAGACTGACAGCTAAATCTTGTTTTGAAGATCACTTGGGCAAAAAGTCTATCTCAGATAAAGTGTGAGTGAACATGAAAATGGCTTAGAAAAGAAGTCCTTTGACTGAAGCTAAGTGCTATTTCTAGGGGTTTTTTGGTTTTTTTTTTTTTTTTTTTCTGTTCTTCCTTGGTCTGCATGCTTAATAATGTTCACATCACAGTGGTCCAGACAGGCCTTTGAAGCTGAGATTTGGAAGAGCTGAATATTGAAGATATTTGAGTATTTATTCATGTTGTGATGAAGATGAAGTTTAATCCAAGGCAGCACACCAATTACTTAGCAAGAAGTAGTGATAATAACTCTGTTTCATAAAGTCCAATTCTTCAGTAGATAGCTACAAAGTAGCTATCCTTATTTACCAATACAAAACATGAATCATGGGGAAATGAGTAAGTTGCTCATTGATAATCTAACCAAATGGATAGCTGTTCTGGGAAGGGAGCTCTGAAAAGGTCTTGTTCCTTACATCACTCCTATCTCACATCTAACTAGCATAAGAGAAATAGAAATGTCATTTATTCCCAAGTAAAAGGCAAGGTTCTAAAAAAAGAAGGGCACATGTTAGAGAGAACTCCTTCCTAATAATGGTATTGCAAAAAATACTTTGTCAGCATTTGATTTGTATTTTCATTTTTTGTTCCATCTTTTACACAGTAATACATAAGAAAATGTTCACTTGTTGTTCTTGGTGTATGGTTTTTCTCCCTTAATTAATTTGAGGAAGGACATGTTATTTAAAAATGGGTTTAGGCCTATTTTTTTGCCTTGACCAAACAGTCTTTCAATCCAATCAAAACTCACTGAGAAATTTTGATTTTTTTTCCCTTTGAAATATGAAAAGGAAGCAAATTTGGAACATGCTTCCAAAATGCAGTGCTGCCAAGTATCTGATTCAAAGCACCTGAGTTCAGGTAATTCAGATATCAAACTTAATTAACACCTTTCCTAGTTTTTGGCTGCTTTTGAGGGAGGGGCAGGGGATTGCTTTCCTTCAAAATTTTGCAAAGTCAAGGTTGTGGGGGAGCTCATATTGCCCACTGGCCCCCCTGGTAATAAGACTTGAACAAATAGGAGTGAGCTAGGGGCCTTTGCCATGAGTTGTTACATGTATGCTGCATTTGGAATAGTGCAGTGCTTATCAGTGTCAGAACTTCAGTGCACTGTACTGTCTGTTGGCCTCCACAAAGGGCATTGGAAATTCGTAATTCAGAGTCACCTTTAAAATCTCAGTTTATCTGCACGCAGGGTCTAACAGCATACAGGGAAAAATACAAAACATTTTTCTTTAATGTGGACTTGTAATTATGATGGATAGTTTATTTCAGAAGGATCTCATATATATATATATATATATATATATAAATATATAACCAGGTTGATGAGGGAGATGAGATGGAAGTGTTAAACTGCTGAATATTTTGTTATAAAGATTATTTTATTATTTATATATATATATTCAAGAGCACGATTCTTGGGGTATGAAGGAGTTCTGTGCTGAGTGTCTTACTGCTTTACCATGATGTGTCCTTCCTTCTTGAAAAACAGAAAATTTCCCTTACCCTTCCCCAACCCTGTGTTAAATGTTTTTTGGTTAGAACCAGAAAATTCTATCCTATGACCCACAGGAAAAAGGTGGGCGAAGAATAGCCAGCATTCATACCACAGGCAGTGTAAATTGCATGGCTGCCCAGGGATTTTGAAAATAAGCTACTAATCTGAATTTCTTTTCTGTCAAAATACTAAGCTCAAGGGCTTGGTTCTGCACCTGTTAAACTCTCAGGGACTGTTGTGACTGATTCAAGCTGGAACTATTCTGAACCCTTGCCTCTCTGAACATTTTGTTCCCATTCTAAACAAGCATTTACATTTAGCTATGTGTTCCAGCAGTGTATATTTAAGTACCAATGTATATAATTTTTTTTTCTTTTTACAAGTTCTCCTCCCAAGGAGGGAAAAAGTTTGCAATACAGGCTCTCATTTTATATCCCCTACATTCATTACTTTGTTTATTCAAAATCCTGATTTATAGTGGCTATAACATCTCTTCTGTAATAAGCTGTTATATAATACTATTCAGTGCACTGCAGTAGACAAGCAGTATTCAAAAGGGAACAAAAAAAAAAGTTGGATAGAGACATTTTGCAGTTTAGCAGCTGATCTGAGAACAAAATAGTAAAATGGAGGGTAATTTTACAGGGAAAATAAAGATCCATGAAGGGAAGGAAAGGGTATATATTTGAATGCATATACTTAAACCAATATTTTTCTAATCTTTGCCTCCTTATAGACTAAAGAATATAATTTAATCTTTACCCTTAAGTTTTTCTTCTTCTGTCTTTAAGGAAAGGTTAAAATGAATGTGGTCACTGATACATTATCAGCAAAATGGAACTGCAGTAATTTTCTTATTAAATGTAGGGCTATTTGTTTTTTACATGTAGCTTTGCCAAGAAGTCTGCAAATCAAAATAACCATTTTGTGATTATTGTCCCTTAAATCTTTGAAAAGGCAAAAAATATTTTTCTTCAGACATTTTGATACATAAGATACACACACACATATGGTTTTATAGACTTTGTTAGATACTAATTTCATTCTGGGAAGTCTGCATCTTAATATTTCTTTTCAGTCTTTGATAGCTACTACCACTACAGAATTTATATTGGCACTATTTTTCTCCTTGCCTGATGATCTTCATCTGATTCCTTAAGCATATCTGCAGCTCACATTTGCATTCTTCGACAGTTCACTGATCAGAAATTTATTTTCAGGCTTCTGCATGCCAATTATCACGGCAAGCTTCTAATCGAAACTGGACCTGGCATTGTATATTGCTTAATTTAAAATTAAAAAGTCATTATAGAGTGAGATTAATCAGAGATAAAACGCTTTTATTTCTCATTTCCTCATGATTTCTTTTTCTGTCTAAATGATTGCCTTTCTTACTCAAGAACTTGTTGATAGCTTATAATCATTGTTCATTTCTGAAGAGATTCGTTTTTTGTAGTGTGAGATATTACATAAATATTATTAATATAATTCAAATTGTAGTTCAAAACTAGGGTGGAATTCTTAATACTAATCCTCACACTGAAGATCAAGCTAATCCAGTTCTTTACAATGTTCCCTGGTAAATGAGCTACATTACATGAATCTTATTACAGAATCACGGAATCAGCAAGGTTGGAAGAGACCTTTGAGATCTTTGAGTCCAACCTGTGCCCTGACACCGCCTTGTCAGCCAGACCATGGCACTGAGTGCCACATCCAGCCCTTCCTTAAACACCTCCAAGGGGCAGTGACTCCACCACCTCCCTGGCAGCCTGTTCCAGTCCCTGATCACTCTCTCTGTGAGGAAATTCCTCCTAATGTCCAACCCAAACCTCCCCGGCACAGCTTAAGACTGTGTTTTCTTGTCCTGTATTACAGCTGTTCAATTTTTTTTTCCTATTTGTTACAAGTAGTGTCTTTTTTTTTTTTTAATAATTCTAATGAAATGCTTGTAAATGCAGTGTTTATAATGGATTTAGTTCAGTGTCGACACACACCTAAGATGCTCAGTTCTCTATATAAATACACGAAAAGGAGGGGTTATTTTTCCGCTCTGCTTTTCTGTATGATTGAAGATTGTATTAGTTTAAAAGCAGCTAAACACACCACATGGTTGCTTGCTTATTCTCCTAAGCCTGGTGGGATGGGAAGGAGAATCATAAAAAGTAAAACTTGTGGGCTGAGATAAGGATAGTTCAATAACTGAAATAAATATAATAATAACAATAATAACAAAATGGAGAAAGAGAGAGGAATGAAATTGAAGACAGTGATGCACACTACACTTGCCCACCAGCCCCTGATTGATGCTCAGCCCAGCCCTGAGCAGTGACTGACCTCTCCCTGCCAGCTCTCCCAGTTTATATAGTGGGCATGATGTTCTCTGGTATGGAATACCCTTTGGCCAGCTCATACCAGCTGGCCATGCTCCCTCTCAGTTTCTTGTGCATTTCCTCACTGGCAGAGCATGGGACACTGAAATGTCCCTGATTTAGTGTAGGCACTACTGAGCAACTGCCTAAACATTAATGTGTTGCCAACATTATTCTCATATTAAATCCAAAACACAGCACTGTGCCAGCTACTAGGGAGAAAATTAAATCTCTCCCACCCAAAAGCAGGACAAACCAACTTGGAGATGCTGGTATTTATTTTACTCTGTCCCTGTGATTTCATACACCACTCCTCTCAAAACAAGTATAATCCAACGACATAGTGACTCAGAGCCAGGAAATATTCCTTTGGAAGGCTGATCTAAAGTAGTCAAAAGCAGCATAGCTTGTCATTCGAGATCTTAATAGCATTAAAGGATTTGTAAGCAAACATTTTCGTGTTGGCATGGATAATTGTTTGCTTATATAGGGAAGCATTAACAATTTTGTCAATAGTATCCATAGCCACATCACACTGGACTACAGGTGCCTTTGTACTGCTAATTGCAGTATTTTATTACAGGGTTCTGCCCCATTTCTTGGATGACTTGATGATAGCAAGGACTGCTGCAGCAGCAATGAAAACTGGCTCTGAACGAGTGATGTAACGATTGAATAAGCTCTCCTGATCACTTGAAAGCTCAATTCCTACTTTGAAACATCTGCTTTTAATATCAATAGGCTCCATCTGTATACTGATATATGCACAGATAGCTCCTTTATAGGACTCACTAATGTTTCACTTCATAAATTAAAACTCTGATTTCTAAATTCAGACTTCTAATTTCTTTGGCCAGAGACATATTTATGTAGAAATAATTCCTTCATGCTCTTAAGCAGGTGTTTTCAAGGGGTGAACCACAGACATCAACCTACAAGCAGAATTTAACCTTGGATGAATGGGTTCTAAATCGTGAGATCTGCAAGGGATTTTGTGAGACAGAACCACTGATAGTCTTCCTCTTGTGCTATTTTTGTGTGTGACATTCTGGCGTTCAGTTACGCTTGTTACAGGGTGTCTTAGGCTTCTGAAGACTGGCCAACTAGATCTTTTCTCATGTTGTTGTTGAGGAGATGAAACTCGTGGAAGAAGTTCTCACGGCACTTCTCCTTCCACTTCTCTTTCCTTGGCATCTTATCTGTCAGCAGCTGTTCACGATGCCGAAGCTTATATCTGTAGTTTTTCTTTTCCTTTCATGCTTGCAGGCATGGATCTCTTCTCCAATTGCACAGAGGAATGTAAAGCACTGGGCCACTCAGATCGGTGCTGGATGCCTTCCTTTGTTCCATCCGATGGACGCCAAGCTGCAGATTACCGCAGCAATCTGCACGTACCTGGCATGGACTCCGTTCCAGACACTGAAGTGTTTGAAACACCAGAAGCCCAGCCCGGGGCAGAAAGGTCCTTCTCCACCTTTGGCAAAGAGAAGGCCCTTCACAACAGTCTGGAGAGGAAGGAGTTCGATGGACTGCTGTCTAATACACGAGCGCCTTACAAACCACCATATTTGAGTAAGTACCATTCAGATACTGTATGAAAGTGTTCCCTTTGTGGGAAGGAAAATTAGTTCTTTCTGCTTTTTCGTGCTAGGAATAATACAGGCACAACTTTAGGAACAAGGGGGAAAATGGCTTCTCTTGGATTCAGGCACCAGTGAAGAAGGCATTGTTCAGTGCTTTTTTAAAAAAGACAAAATCGTGATTGTTTTTAGTATGACATCATTGTCAATGACAAAATTCAGCTAACAGTAGTGGGGGACTTGCTCACTTCTGTTTTCTCTCAGTTTTGTTTTCTAATGCTGGATTATTTTCAAAATTTTCTTGGGTAGATGGTTTAAACATTGACATTGCCAGGCTAATGTTTTCTAAGACTGGAGTTAAATTGAGAGAACAGTCCTAGGAGCTTCTTTTTACCATTGAGAAGTACCTTGTGAATAAACAGTATGTGTATTATGTTGAAGTAGCTGTTTACATAGTTTGGAAGGAAGAAGAGCCTTTGGTCTGATCATCTTTCAGCCTACGTAGTATTGACTCTTGTCAGTGCTCCTCTGTGCCTTCTGTCTCATTCCAAAATCTTGCCTCTTTCTTTAGTCACCTTTTGACTATGGTTATGTGGCATGAGAGAGTGTGATAGATCTCAAAAATATTTTCATAATTCCTTTTGGAGTCTGAGCCAGCTGTAGAACCCTTGATTAATACTTTGGTCTAATACATATTTTCATTTTATTTGCTGTGCTCTGTATTTTATTAGAGGCTGTAGTTTCCTTGACTTTAAGAATTTATGATGTTTATCTCATCCAAATAAGCCAAAAACATTAACACTGCAATATTGACCCTTTTTTAAAGGAACAGAGGTAGTTCAGGACAGCAGATTGAGGGTAAAAGAGAAAAGAATCTCTCTAAATTGTATGTATTTATTTATTTTCCTAAAGCATTTAGTTGTTCTGAGGGGTGATGTGTTGGCAGTTGTGAAATGTGAAGAACTTTGTTACAGATTATTCTCAGCACAGACAGCTCAATTCTCCATCCTTAATTAGCTGTCCTGGTATTTTCAATCATTTAGGAGAGGTATTTTTGCCACTTTACTCTTTAGATTCACTTTACTGACAACTTCCAATTTGACTACCAGTTCTGGTATGAAAGCCATTCCTAAAAACATGTCACTGAGACAATCAGCTTATTTTGTGTGGGCTAAAATGTCATGTGCCACTCATCCAGTCGTATTCTAAAGACCAGTGTGCTGTTTCAGTATTTTCAGTCCTTCCTGAACTGGTCTTCCATCACTCACTTCTACAAAAAAAATTTCAGCATAAGGCACAATCTAACAGTATCGATTTCATCACTGTCACCTCAGTTAAGAATTTAACTTTAATTTAACAAGTTTGGTAGCATCTTTAGATGGTCTAACCACAACTGGGTTCTGGTGAAGTATGGGTGTTGCAATGGTGATTGTTACCTGGTGACACCACAGTGGTAGTTCTGTTCTGATTTGTTCTAGGCCTGGGAGTTTAATTTCAAATAGCAATGACATGTTTATTTTACTGACAGTTTAGGAATTTTTAATATTGTTACACTAACATGAGTGGTTTTGCTGAACAATGTCTTTACATAGAGACATTGATCTGCAGCTTGCACTTTTCTGGTATAAGGGCATAAAGTTGTAAGTAAAGTATCAGAAGTAACCAATATAAATGAATGTTATTACATAATCCACACTTGAGAATCCAGATTTACTGTTGCTTTTTTTTCCTTGATCCTCAAAGCTCAAATTTCTATAGAACAAGAGTAATGCTCCTCTGGTTTATTTTCCTTTATTTGGTTTTGGGTTGTTTTTGTTTGTTTGTTTTTGGTATTTCAGATTACAATTGTATAGCAAAGAACAGGAACAACAAAAAGAAATGAACACTGGTTGTAAAAATGAGTAAATAATTTATATTAATAATAAATTAAACAAATAAGGAAAAAAAAAAGTAAGAGGAAGGACCCTTAGTTGATTCACTGGGTAATTGCAATTAAAAATAAAATTGAGTTCAACTTCTTAACACAGAAGAGCATGTCAAAAGCAGTTTGTCACCAGAATGACTTTTTAAAAGAAAGAATTAAAATGTCTGAAACAGAACCCTCATATTAAGCAAAAACACTGTATACAAAGCTGAAGCATATATAAAAATGGCCACATGAAAAATGAGTAGCAAAGTGTATTGCAGAATGCAAAAACTATTTGAATTTGATAGGGGTCTTAAAAAAAATCTAAACCAAATGATCAGAAAAGAGCAAAAATTCTAGCCACTGACTTTTAGGATAGTATTGATGAACATAAAAGGGATACCTCAGAGCAAAAAGCTAAAGGCCTGCAAAAAATAGAGACAACTTTAAGATACCAGGTGTAGTAAGCTAGGAGAGAATTGGTGAGTCTCTTGAGCTGCAGTTAGTGAGGACAAGGATGTAGCAGAGATTCTAAACTGTTTCTTTGCATTTGTATTTACCTGGGGAAGGACAGAGAAAGGCAGGTGTATCTAGGAAGGCACCCATCCCAGGTAACCATTTTAAATAAATGCGTGAAAAACTGAAGAGAATGTTGTTGAAAAAATTGACTAAAACAAATGGAAAGGAGTCAGTGGATTATGTTTCTTTAATTTTTGGCTTCTAACAAGAGCTAGTAACCAAAGAATGTCAGAAGTTGTGTTTATCACTTAAAAATGTACTAGAAAACATCGTAAATTAGGGACCAATGAGAAGCCTCGGCATAGGACATACATTTGCAATTTAGGGGTTTTAGCAACAGGAGAGTGATACAGAAAGATTGTCAATCTAATAGAATTTTGATAGAGTGACTGAGAATTAATCAATAGAGTGTATTTGAACTGCCAAAAAAGCCCTTTAGCACAGCTTCTGTGTAGTAGAAGAAGCTCCCAAAGTAATCAAGTGTTGTCATAGGGCAAAGCATTACCAGACTCAGTGTCAAAGAAGAAAAAAATGATAAGGACAAATGGCACATTTCAGCAGAAGCAGAGTTCCCCAAGCGTTAATGTGGAAATCCATGGAGCCTAAAAAACCCAAGTTATCTGGTGAGAGCGATCAGGAAGAAGGGGGGAAGTGTTTGCAGATGTCATGGAGGGGTTTGGGTCCACTGGGTCTGGAGTAGCACGTAACTCTGATGTGCAGTGAGGTGTGGGCTGCTTCCCAGGGTACCTGGCTCTGGAATGGCAAGCTGCAGAACCATGTCAGCATGCTGGGATAGCTGAGGAGCTCACTGCCTGGAGCTGTGCCCTCACTCAGTGGTAGCTCTAGATGGAGCTTTCAGGGTGCCACAGGAGTGTGTTTGCTCTGGGATTCCTGCACTGCCTTCCAGAACCTTGGAAAAAATAAAGAGAGAAGGTGATGCGTAGTAGCATGAGAAATTTGGATTCATCCTGGGGGAAAAAAAAAAGGACTGTGGAATAATTCCCTGAGAAGTTTCCCACAATGCCCAAAGCCAGAAAGAAGGAAATGAAATACCAGGTTGTAAAAAGGAACTGAATTGAAAATACACTGCAAAAAGTGCTACAAAACCCCTACACAGATCGTGTCACTCTGCTCCTCTAGACAGTCTATTCATTCCACAGAAACACGTGGCACAGTGGCAACAATACTGAAAATAACTCTGTGCAAAGTCATATCAAAAACTTAGCACTAATTAATGTAGCCAAGCTGTGATGGGGACAGGAAGTTAAGGAGGCTGCATCAGAAGTGAGAAAGTAAACTGTGTGCTTTTGTTTGCTGGGCTCAATAGCAAGAGAGCAGCAAGGAGGGCAACAGGGTCACAGACTGGTCAGATCATACCCATTTGATAAAATGATACCAATTTGACATTAATAGTATTAACCTGTTGAACTTGTGCAGCATGACTGAAGGCTTAATACAGTGTGGGCATTTGGGTACTTGGTTCTTTATGGTTGGAGGTTTAGATCATTGCTTGGTTAAGTGAAAACAGCAGCTATGTTACAAATTAAAGTATACAAATCTCATACCTGACAGAGTTTCTTTTTGTTCCATCATCAAATTTTCACCTTGCTGGTCTAAGCCAGAGGACTTACTCATACACCAATTTCCACATAAACATACATACTCTCTATATTATTCTGAACAAAATACAATGTAAGTAGACTACTACATGCTTAAATAATATATTTTGAAGAATATATTTTTTTTTCTGTAAGTTTTACATAATTACTTTGAGTCCAGATTATAAAGTTGTGATGGGATCAGTAAATTGTAGGATTTTTGAAAATAGTTTTCTCGTAGAGTGACTCCAGGATTCTCCTAACTTACATATTCTTCTCACTGTGTAACTAACACTTACTACTTCTTATTTATCCAAGTGGTTTGAATACTGTATTTCTGCAGACAGTTAAGAAGTTTTCATAGTGACTTGAATGTTCATAAAACATGAAAGAAATTCTGAAGTTGACTGGAGAAAATAAGTGTAATAACACAAGTGAGGAAAATAAAATGTAGCTTTAAAAGAATTCCTATGTTTTCAATGCTAACCATTTCTAGCTAATTTCAATTCTAACAATTTCTAGCTAATATTTTCTTTCAGTGGTGGTTATATTAACCATTATTTTTATAAATAATATTACTATAGTTAACAAAACCCCTAATACAAGATTCAAACTCTGATGGACCAGATTCCATAGGATATATAACAGAGACTATTTTCACAATGAAACAGTATGATTCTGATTTATTTCTAATACTTTGAGCCAGGTCATGAGATGGTAGCAGTGGAAGTAGCACCACTAAATCTACCTCAGGAGTATTTTGGTCTATTAATAAGAATTATTAAGTTAATAAGAAATGGCTTTAATTTTTTAAAATACAATTTTGGTTCACTCTAGACAGGCAATAATTTTATAATGCTTTGGAGCTTTTCTGAAGTTTCATACTGACGTTAGTGATAGAATAATTTTTCTTCCTGTTAAAGGTTAGGATTTCTTCAATATACAAAACTAGTCAAAAATTGCCATAACACCTGAACTTTCTTTGTAGAAATGCTTATTTTGCTCTAAAAAAATTACTCTGGCAATGCTCAATCTACTTTAAAAGCAGGTTGAAATAAACTACATAAGGGCACAATTTCCTGCATGAAATAACAGTGTTTATGCAGGGAGACATTCTGGAATAATAGTTGTGTTCTAAAGTAGCCCCCTAGTTAGCTCTGCAAGGTTTTCTACATACACTCAAGCATTTGCATCCTCACTGGTGAGACAGTATCATTATTATGGAAAGTATTGCCACCACCATCAACATATTTTATTTATGAATCAGGATTTTATCATGTTAGGTAGGACATGGAGGATGAAAAAGCTGGTCCCTTACCCAAGGAGCTGGTGTCTAAGCAAGGTGAATTGGGGAGAAGATTTGTGAGGCACAGTTTCTAAACATCAGCACTCCCTTTGATAGATGCAGATAGTTCTGGGCTTGCAGATGCAGAGGATTTGCATGAGACCTGTTAGTGCATTCCAAGGAAATTAAATATAACTTTGGCCTCATCCCATGCCTGTGCTTCTTTGCCTGGGTTGCCAGTGACTCCCTTTGCAGCAGAGATGCCAGGAGGGTCTGAACACGATTTGGTCCCAGCACAAGTCCCTGTGTTTCTGTAAAAGTACACGTGAAATCTGATGGTTTTGTTCTACAAAATATTTGTCACCCGCTTAGCTTGGTCTGTCCAACTCAAGTTGGTTTGCAAATGAAATTTAAAAGTTTTCAAAAGCCTTTTAACAGTTCAGTGTTTAAGAGATGGACCATTAATTTATTTAAAATAATCTACCACAGAGCTTACACAAAGTACAGTTTAACTTAGTCATTATCCACATCCCTGAATTAGATTAGAATAAATGACCTAGAGGAGAAAAATGTTTGTGTATTTATACCGGGACAAGAAGTGCCTCCACAATCCTTTGATTATTTTTCAAAGGAATAAAAAAAGTGCATGTAAATATTTATTGTGTATTTTGATCTAGTTAGAATCATAAAGGCCCAATTCTGTATGCCAGGATTTGTAACACAACATTTTCTGCTGATGTTTAACATAAATATTTGAAAAGATGTTTTAAGCAAGAAGTCTTCACTGTCTTGAAACAACTTTCAAAAAAAAAAAAAAAAAGAGAGAGAAAGAAATTACACTTTGGTACAGTCAATATAAGGGTAGAAGAATTTTCCTTTATTTTTTATTTGTTTAGTTACATCTCATTGCAGGAAATTATTTGGGTAATTTTATCACAGCTGTGATGGACATAATAGTATTCCATTTACATAAACATCAGTAACAGCTTTTTTTGAATGGGGCACTTGATTAATTTTTAAAAAATGAGGCCTGCCTTCATTTTTGCTTTTAAAATTAGCCTACGTGATTTCTAACACTAATCAGGTATAAATTTGTGAGCTGTCTGATCCCTTCATTAATAGCTTTTTAATTCAATTTGTGATTTTCACACACACTTGAAGTAAAAAGGCACAGAAGTAAACCCAAAGAAATTAGCACCAATAAATTGCACGTACATGTTACAGTTCTTGGTCTGAGAAGAAAACGTTATAATGCTGGATTAAAAAAAAAAAAATTGTGCTGAAACAAAATTCTTACTGGCATGAATAAACAAGTTACATGTGCACAGTCAATGAGTTGTTCCTTTGTGAACAGTACAGTTCTGTGGTCAAAAAGAACATTAAAACTAAGTGGACATCCAGCATACTCTGCCACAGTGACACTCCTGACTTAAGTTCAGGGATTTATCCCTGGGACAGACTGCAGCTCTGATTTCTGCACAGATGAGAATGGCTTTGCACCTGTAAAATTACTCAGCACCTGCAAAATTTCTCAGCAGAAACAGAGGATGAGTTGAAAGGCCACCATCTAATAGTGCTAAGAAACCTAATGGGAAAGTTTTTCTATTCTAAAAAAGTCTAGTGGAGCATTCCCAAGATTTTGCTGTATTTGAAATACTGAGCTTCATTTGCTCATATCTCAAGTTTGCCCCTTCAGATACATCATCTCTGTTAGGTAAATAATTCTTACAAAATGCCTACTACACCTGAAATAAAACTTAAACATGCATGCTAATTAAAATAGAATTGAGGGAAAGCAAGACTCTGATGCATTTTTACTCATAATAGTAGGTTCTTTATGGTCTTGAATAAACCACTTCTGATGATTCAACTGTTCAGTGTTTATTGCATAACTTCTGAAAGGTATTTTTATCTTACAGTCACGACTGGTTTGCATTCTTCTTCGGAATGTATTCCTCTTGCAGGTCCTGCTCAATGGGACGAACACTTACAGAGCATTGTTGCAGCAATAGAAAGGAAATGGATAGTTCAGAAATCCAAATTAGAAAGTAGTATATAAATATGCGAAGATAACTTGGCTGTAGCCCAATAAAGCCTATAAATTACATTATTTTTTACATTAATATTTTTTTATGGAAATAATAACTATAAGACAGTGAAATAAGCATTCTTCTTTTAATTTTAAAGCACAGGTGATAGCTCTTAAATACTATTTGCTTCAATCTGTTTGTGTAACTGTGGTCCTGGACAGAATTAACAGTATCCAGCATTGTACAAAGTACTGATTAAAAACTGTGCCCATCTTTAGGTTTACCTAATATCTTTTATCTTAGATGACTCTAGAACTCTTCCCAGATACAGTGCAGGAAAATAATTGAAAAAGTTTTTAAAAAATTATTAAGTTTTATTTGAAAGAAATTTATACTCTTAGTTATTCTTAAAATACAGAATTCCAACTGCTTCTTTTCCTCTAATGGCTGTAAAATCTGTATTTGCCAGTTCTGACTGGAATGCATAGAAGTCTCGTGTATCAGCTATCTCAGACTGGTGCTATATTTATTCATGTAGGTCAATTTTGGCAGTGCTTATGTGTGCTGTGCATATACCATCTGGAGAGATTTATTTTTTTTTTTTAATTATGAGATACCATTTTCTGTGTTCCTACCAGTGGAGTATGAAGAAGACTGAAAAAACCAGCAGAAAGACTGCTTGAAACTTCAGAGCAATTTTCAAGATTACTGTGCTATGCTGCTTTAAAATTAAAGAATGCCTCTTGTCCCATAAACTTAAATCCTATGACAAAAGTAATTTAGCCACTTAGGGCCACGAGTCTCTCTGGGAAGCACGGAAATGTTTGCAGTTGAAGTTTTCAAAGACACTGATGTTATTTATTTTTGATAGGCAAAATTCTGTTCATTATAAATAAATGCTGTTCTTCAATGTACAAACCTCCTTACTGTGACAGTCAGGATCTGGAGAATTGAATGTGTGCCTGATCCTGGGTGTGTGTACAGCAAATCTTTTCCTCTCTCCATGCCTCTGTCCAAGGAACTCCTTGGCCTGCAGAGCAGAGGCAATTACGCTTGCCTTGGGTCTTTTTGCTGTCCACAACAACTGTGATTTTCCACTGCTTTAATTTTAGAGGGTTTCCTTTCCTTTTTTCTTACTTCTTCTTGCCTTGACCTAAGTGGGGAAAATAGGGAAAACCATTGAAAGAATGCAACAAATATCCAGGAAGAGAGGGAAGTGCATCCGTTCATCAGGTTTAGACAAGCACACTGTAGGGATCGGTGTTGCTGTTTGTCTGGCAGGCCTGTAAACAGATTTATTTGTGCATTAACCACTGAGAATCCACATTTCCATGCTCGTAGACTGATGACTGCTGCTGGGAAGTAGCTGTGAATGTATTTGTTTTAGAAACATAGTATGGTGAGGTCAGAAAAGGGAAAATTAGGCATAGGGTAACTTTTTGTAGAGGAGGTAAGAGATACAATAAGAATATAATTTTTAACTTGAATACTTAACAAAATGTTGGAAGAACTAAATATGATGTGAATTCACAGAAAATCCAAACTCTTCTGAGGTAATTTGATTTCTTTATTTGTTAGGATAATGGCATTTATTGGTTGAAGAGAATACAGTGGACATGGAGAAGCAAATTTTCAGAACTAGGTTCCTAAATTCTCCCTGAAAATGCTTCTATGAGTTGCAAGAGTAAACCTGCATTCTTTGCATACATATGAACCTATTTCATAGGTGTAAAGGGTATTATTTTATGTGACATTTTTACAGGTCATCAGAAGTAATGTGGACTAGGAAAGAAAAATAAAGGATGCAGAGTAGATCCCTGAAAGAAGTACAGGGATGACAGACTCCTGTTTTTGAAAGTGAACTGAGTCTTCTGACTTTATCTTTTCACCTTCAGCATCACAGCTGCATTCAGCCCTGGAAAGAGATCCATTATGAAACTGCTGGAATGCAACCTTTCTTTATTCATAAGGAGTTTTATAGGTGCTGATATTGTGAATTCATCTTTTGTCAGAGTAAAATTCTGTCACTTTGTGACTTTTTTAGTTGACTGTTTGGGCTTTAATTTAACATCCATCTATGCTCAATTGGAATTTAGATGACAATTGAATGGAGCTGCACACAGCTGTGCATATCGATAGGAACTGAGATCTAAAAAGGTTCTTCTGCCTTACAAATGAGATGCAGTAATAAGTTTTTTTCTGCTCCACTTGAGATAAAGGACTGTGTGTGCTTTGTACTTCCACGCTCCTTTATGGCTACTCTAATGATCTAAAGGGGATGCTTTCCACCACTGCAATGTCATGGCCTGTGCTCTCACACTCTCTGGCCTGCCTTTAGCCTGTGCCAACCAGCTTTTGTCCCTAGCAAGTCTGGGACGTGGTGCCAGGGACAGCTCCTGAAAGCAGATGGAATATGTTCACATGCTGCAGCCCACGTAGGTTGCTTGCCGTGGCTGAGAAGTTTTAATAATGTGGGTATAAATCATTCCATTCTGGTAGTCTTAAGTGACAAAGAATGGTGATGGGCAAAGCTCATTTATGGATAGAAACGAGCCAATATGTGATTTTGAAAACGAGAAGTTTTGAAAGGCTTGTGAGAAGCCTTTGAGACACATAAGTGTGTTATCTTGGTAAACTGGGAAAGACTCCCTGAAATCAGAGTTTGTGCTGCTGTGACAAGCAGTGTGCTTTAGAAACAGAAAATAAAACTTTAGAAAAAGAGTGGAACATACCTGTCAGGTCCTAATGCCAGCTAATCCCTGATAGGGGAGAGGAGCATTGGGAGAAAACATCATGGCAAAGACACATTGGATTGGAATTCATAGCGTGATGCTGATGTAATGCTGTAATGCAGGATACCTCATGTAAGAACAAGTAAATTTAATTATTTCAGGCCAAATCCTGCATGAATTATTTAGACACATCTGAAGGCCACCAAATGGTGATCTACATGTCTGCTTCTCCCTTGAATCTATAGGGAACTGAGGCACTTATGAGCAATTTAGGAGGAATGGTTCATATCCTACCTCTCCTCCCTAGGGCTCTGAAAATTTTAAGTCACTCTGAAAATTGTAGCTGGCCTTAGTGTGTTCTGCATTGGTTAACCCTCAGACTGAAATGTTCATTTTCAGGCTTGTCAGCTGAAAGAAATGTGTACTGCAGATTTTGTAAGAATGGAATAAAAAGGGTGACTTTTGAAAAACAAAGAACAAAAAATAAATAGACAAAACAAAAAAGAAGATTGAGAAGAAATTACTGTGGCATGCAAACACATAAGCAATGTTTATAAAAAATAATTAAAGGAATCAAATAGGACTTTTACTAAGGATGATACCAGAATTATTTAGCTTATAGTGAATTGCAAAGAATGTGAATTTGGTACTACAACATGTGTGCAATTAGAGTAAGTTGTTGACAGAGAATTTGGCAATATTCTTAGGGAATATGCTCTGTGCTGTAAGTTTGATGTATATCAGGAGGAATTTGGGAGTTATTTAATAGGCCTTAACACAGTACATAATTATAAGAACTCTTGCAAAATTAAATTTTGCAAAGTCTGTGGTTCTCTGACTTTAATGGTGATGTCATGTATTATCTTTAGTGTTTTCAGGTAGGTAATATAATAGTACAGAAAGACAAGCTTTATTCCCATTGTATCTTGTGTAAAAATGGCCTTTTGTGTTTTTATGGTACATTATAGAATACAGCTTAGTACTTTTGTCTGCTGAGTTGTAGTAACTAAAAAGCATTGTTTCGGTAGTAAATAATCAGAAGCAGAGATAAATCAAATCTGACATCAATTATGCCGCTGGCTGTTGCTGGGGGTGGAAAAGAAAATTCTCTGCATTTAGAACAGAAAATCAAATGCTCATAAAAGTATCTTGTGTGCAACAGAACATTCATGACAAAATCCAGGCTTGATTCAAAAGTCAATCCTTCTTAGTCATGTGCTTGATGTAAAGCACATGTTGATTAAGGTCACTGCTTAAATGAACTGGGAATTGGGTAGTAGTTGTTCTAAAGAACTGAAAAGCTTTTTTTTTTCTTTTTTCTTCTTTTTTGTTTCTTTTCCAGAGGATTAGCTAAGTCCAGGTAGCATATAAATCTCAGACCACCAGAGAAACATAAATTATTTCAGTGGTTGTCATGATGTGTCAGCATTTTTATCAGGCATCTCACCTGCCGCATGAAAATAGTTGCATGTTACATACTTTGAAAATGCCTAAATGCCTTTTAAATATGTATTTCCACTCTCAAAATAAAGGTAAAAGAATGGGTATTTTTTGAAAAATAGTAATAATCTGTTGTTGGTCTCAAACATGACGCTCAAATTTGAAAAGTGGCAGTTTTGTACTCAAGTGCAAAGGACAAACCTCTTGCCCCCTTTTCCTGCAGTAGGTAACACTGTTTGTCAGGTTTACTGCAGTATGGTCAATGTAGTACCCAGCCCTGTAAAATTTTGGCATGAACTTCTTTCTTGAACTGATTTAAATGAATATAGACATGAGAATGTATGCATTTAATGAAAGGAGAAAGAAAAGCACAATGTATGTGGTTACATAGTTTTCTTTATAGAAAAGACGGGGGGGGGGGGGGGGGGGGTTTGCATAATCATATTTGTTCCAGAAGTAAAGATACACTTTCAAAGGAAGGAAAAATAAAATTCTGATGGCCTCTGAACATTATTTATTTAGTCAAAATCAAATCTGTTTCCAGAAAAGTTTCAGTGCAGCAATAAAAACTTTTGCATTTTTGCCTACCCAAATTTATTCACAGCCTGAAGACCCAATGCTCACAATTGGTCTTCTTGTTTCACATGGAATCTGGATAATTGTACCCATCAGTCCAAATGCTCTTGGTTTATTTTAGACACAAAATTTATATCTTGGATTTTGCAGATGCCAGAAGGAACATTTCAGCCATACTGAATACCATATTGTTATTAGGGGCAACTGACAGGTTCACATGCAGGAGCTGCTCCTGCCTCACCTGTCTTGTGCAGTGCCAGAGTTGGACAGGCAGAGTGTGGTCTCATTCTAACCTAACACCTTCAGGACCCTTCAGACACAACCCTAAAGCACACAAACAGTGATCACCAAAGCCAACAGACTTACTGACATTAGGGGAGATTTGATCTTATTTAATTATTTATCTATATTTTCAAGTACAAAAGTAAGTATGCTCCATCTACCTTTTTTTTTTAACCCCTAATTATTTGATAAAATGCAGAGTTAAAAACCCATATTAATTGTGTAAAGTGCAACATGGGCATCTGGAATGCAAGGTGTTTTATCCAAGAGTTCTCTACAAAATATATAGATTTGAAGAACAAAATCTCTTCACTAAAGCCTTGAAAGAAAAGGAAAAAGTTTCCCCTTAAACTAATTCATGAGGAAAAGATATATGAGTAAAATGTTATTTTTATATTTGTGTACCAAAGTTTATTGGCCTGGATAAGACACTCTCTTTTTATAATGCTATTAATGGAATATTCATAAAAGATTATTAGCAATGCTTTAGCAAACTTCTTTAAGTAATAGATCATTTTTAAAAGAAAACAAACAAACAAAAAAGACAGTATGGATTGCAAAGTAAACTGAATTGACACTTGCAGTGACTGGAATGCTTTTTTATCCACAGAACATGGGTGGCAGCAGAGTAATCCCCATCCTACATCCCCCAGCCCCAGCCCCAGCCGTGTGTCTCACCCTTTACCTGGATGCACCACTACGAAGGGTGAGGGAGCTATGGTAGTTTACTCTGCATTCCCGTTCACTTGTTGACCTCTGTCCAAAAATTATAGTCTCTGACAATCTGAACTTGAGCTCCAAGCTGAGTGGAACAGCCAGGTTATTTCTGACAGAATGCATTCTGCCACTGCTTGGTCTCTGTCTGCTTGGGCTGAGTTAGAGCAGGAGTGCTGAGCTTGCAGTCTGGCTGGTTGGTCACTAGAATTATCCATTTCTGGCTCTGGTGAAGCTAATGGGGCTTGGTGAAGAGCCATGTTTCATATTGCTACAGTTAAAATGTAGACTGTAAGGCAAGCCATCAAAATATAAAGGACAGGTAAAATTAACAACGAAAATTTAAAACCAACCTTGCTGTAATACATATGAGGCAATTAACTCCTTTTTAAAATTATTGCTCGCTGCAAGCGAAGCCAGAATAGTTGGGCTGTTCCTGAGTGAAATGCAGGAAGTTAGAGCACCCTGTGTTCCTTCAGCATTTGCTGTGCTCTGTGGGGAAGGTTTGGTCTGGGTGGTGTGGTGTGGCGCAGTTTGTGCGGGGCTCCACAAGAGAAGACAGTGAGTTGAGTGCTTGCACAAAAGCCCGCATGTGAAAGCCTGTGCAAAGACAAATAATGCTTGGGTATTATTGTCTGAACTTAAAGAATGTAGATCTGAAACAAGAGAAGAGTTTACATAGTGGCTTTACCCCTGCTCTGCTGTTGCAGAGGTTTTTGATTTAGAAGAAAGGGGTTTAGGTCATCTTTGTGCTAAGTGAAGGGGGATCAGGAGTAGCAGCAGCAGCAGAGCTGGTATTTGATAGTCTTTGGAAATTTTATCGTCTAGCAGTTCCTTTGGATCTTTAGGCTGTTGGCACTTCTGGGGGGACTCAGCAGTTGTTCTGTTAAGAGCAGAAGTGATGCTGCATGAGCTTATAGAGCTCTTAAATATAGTCCAGAGGGAAAGTGACAAGAGTTATAAAAGGCACAGGATGTGTTTTCTTCCGCTGCGTGGGTTGCCAGCTGTGGAGGGAAGCACTGGACCCTTTCTCTGTCCCCTTTAGATCAGCTACAACTGCTAAGCAGGAGTAAAATTTGATTGGGAGTGTTTGAAGGTGTTCCAAGCACAGGCAATCCCTTCTAGGCTTTTCCATAAGAGGAACTGCTCCTGCCTGTACTCACAGTTCTAAAGTAGTAATCCGACATCAAGTTTGGATGCAATAGGATGATTTGCAACAGGGCGAAAAGGAGATTCATTAAAGAGAGAAGGGCTTTACAGTATTTTCTGTTCATTTCTGATCCATGAGCTAGGAATAATTACTGCATATTTTACGTTTTCTTTCCTGTTTATTATGTTACTGTTCTTCATTTTTTTTTCTGTTCAACTACCACTGATGATGTCTTCTCTTACCAGTCTACACAGAATTAGCTCACTGTGGATGGGAGGCTTATTAGAGTGTATTGAGCAACAAATGAATCCTAATATATTTTTGCCAGGTTTTATTTTATTATTTTAATTTTTTTATCTTATTTTGTTTTGTTTTATTTATTTTGTTTTATTTATTTATTTTATTTTGTTTTAATTTTTATTTTATTCCATATAAATTTTATGCATTTAGTACTCTTCCTGTAACACTCAAAATTTTTGTTGTTCTGGGAAGGATCAATACAGCACAAATCCCGTGCCCTAAGAATTTTAATTGTAATGCTTGTGAAACTTCAATCATCTTGTTCACCACAAATAGTATTAGAATGTATTTACAATTAGTATCCTTACGCTATCAGAATGATGAAACTGCTTATTATTAAAGCCTTTTTTCTGACTACCCATACTCACACAGACTTGAAGCTTCCCTGTGTACTAGTTGGAGAGTTCAGAACAGGTGATAAAATAGGATGAAAGAGAGAGCTGTGATCTCAGAGGAGATACTAGGCACCAGAAATTATGGTGTTCTTGTTCCAGCTCTTACACTGACTGTGATACTTCCATTTCTATAGCACTTGCCATCTCTGGATCTCAAAGTGGATTATAAAGAATAGTGATTTAAACCTTCCTGCACCTCTAGGAGATAGGTAAGCAATATTATTCCCATTTTACAGATGGAGAAATTGTGATACAGAGAGGCTTAGTGTTTGTTATTTAAAAGTTTATTTACGAACACACATGCATGCACACATACAGAACTACAAACAGAAGTCAGACCTTTCATTGCTCTCTTTTTTAAGTTGAGTCCATCCTCCTTTCCATTTAACCTCTCTGATTTATATTCCCCATCTGTAAAAAGACGGAAATTGGTATAGACATGGAGAGATTTGCTTGCACATAAATTTCTATGCAGAGCCAGAAAAAAAGCCAGACAAACACATAGCACAAAAGTTGCCTTCAAAATCCAATTTTTTTTTTTATGTGTTGGCAGAGGATATTTTAAGATTTGGAACAACAGTTTTTGTAGGTGGGGATAGTTGCAGTAGTTCTGCAGCTTAATGCAAAATATTTAGTCATTGCTATAAAAGGGCTTGATTGTTTCGTAATATAAGCATGTTAACTGGAGATTAAAAATTTCAAAATCCATCAATTTACACAGCAAAAGGCCACAACTCAATCTCTGCCCTATCTGAAAGACAGTGCCACATCAGCACCACCAAGGCACTGTGTCAGATGGGAGTGGGGCAGTGGTGCTGCATAAAAGCAGCCATTGCCCCAGCTGCATCTCTGTTTATCTTTCTCCCAGCAAAGTCCTGCTGTGTCTGTAGTGCAGCACGAGCTCCTCTGTGGCAGACACCAATCTAGACAACTATGCCTAAATATTTACAAGAGAACCGAAAATATGACTGAACTTGGGGAAAAAAGTTTTAAAGATCCAATATAAGTCTTATTATTTGTACTGCTATTATTGGAATGATTGTTTCTTGTAATATTAAAAAAGATACTTCAAAAGATGTCTAGATACTGGATTAATCTGATCCTGTACTGCATCAAAACATCATGAAGGTTTTGATCTCGTTATTCTTAAAAACATTGTTTAAAACACATCTTGCAGAAGCTTTAAAAATTCTTTCTAATTCTGCTACTAATTTGCAACTGAACTGAAACATTGAAAACCTCGTCTGTTAGATGTTTTAATTTTAACAACACATCTAGCAATTTTCTGTATGTTGAACAGTTAGCTTATGTAGAAATGTTGTTCACATGTTTCTGCATGCATCCTGTAGCATAGTCAGGCTAGCTTAGGCAAACATACAACACCCACAGTAACATTTTCCTGTGACTAATCTAACCTCCCTGTGATACAGTACCCTGATTTCATACCTTTACTAGTGAATATGTAGGAAATAAGTATGGCTAATGTATATATTTATGTTAAATGGAACGGAGACTGGATGTGTTTTTGTGTCACCACTCAAGCATCAACCTGTACATGATTCAAAGATCCATTTGAAAATTAAGATTCCTTTTTTGTTTCAGTTGTAAAACTGCATGCAGAGAAGCAGACTGAATTTCAGATAGGGATTTAGTTGATTTGGAGCTAAGGTAACACCTGGTTTTATCACTACAAGCTTTACCAGATAATAATGGTGCTGATGCTAATTATAATACTTGAGCAAGTAAGTTAGTTCGTTGTTTTAACTTGTGACTGAGATCAGAATTTAACCCAAGGTCTTCCTGAATTCTAGTACAAATCATTTGTTACTTTTGCTCCCAATTACACTTAAAGTGGCCAGTGTCTTGAGGTAATATAGCTGCTGCAGCTGGTGGATTGGGATATGGCTTTGCTAATGCATTGACCTTCTTCATCCGTGTAACATGAAGTTAATTTTCAGCCTGACAGTAAATGCTGAAATTTGAATTGTAGCATTAATGCACCATTTTTTCATCTGTCAAACCAGACTGAAGGGTCATTTAGTGATGAGGATAATGGTTCACTTTGAAAGAGAAGGAAAACCAGCTTCTGAATTTTAGGGGGAATTCTAGATCTTGCTTCAAAAAACAAGCTGAACTAGGGAAAAATTAGCCTGTGAAATTCCAGTAATACCTCACCTGTAAGTCTGAGTATTTGCCTTATCCTTATACTGATTCTGTAACAGGCACATTGGAATATTTGCCATGACAAGTTAGACAGAATAATAAAACTGCCTATGAAATTTGGTGTTTAGGCTAACAAGCCTCAAGAAGAGGCTTTCTCTGAAAAGTGAATCACCATTAAACTGTTTGCTATAATGGGAATTTCCAGCGTCAGTTTGTGACAAGTTTTGATTGTTTCTCTACACCCTAAGAAATCCTAAACCTAAGAACTGTTGGAGACTGATTTTTTTTAATTTTTGTTCCTCTCAGAAGTGTCTCTCTTTCTTTCCTGCAGCACGGAAAAGGATATGCTAGTCACTTCTACAGGACTTACCTGAAGCAGCATGATTTGCACAAAAGAAAGTCGACCAACAAAAAGCATCAGCTTTCAACTTCATTATCTTGGCCATCCAGTTCTGTGTAACTGAAGGATTTGTGTGCTGTTGGAGACATCCTGGCCAACAATAGGACCTAATTGCTCTCAGCAGGCCTGAGAAATGAGTTGAAATGTGTAGAACTGTAGAAACTTCAGAGGCAACTGATCTTGCCTCTCTGATCAGTGTGTGCCTGTTTACAGCACTATATATCTTTCTCTCTCCAAAATGTCACTGAGCCCTTTAGATGTTTATATTCACCACAAAAAGCCAATCGTACAGATAAAAGAGATGTGCATTATAAATGCAATATCACTGTTTTAAACTTGACTGTTTTATATTATTTTTGTGTGATCAAGTGTTCCCCAAACTATTCCAACTTTACAAGAGAGATTGTGATCATGTTCTTTTCACCTGTGGGTCATAAAAATGTTGTTAATCTGAAGACCCACGAAATTATCAAAGACATTTCTGTAGTTTATACACCGTGTTGCAAAGTGTTTACTGTACTATTTCAAAGCTTCTAAATAAATATAAAATATATATATATTATATTATATATAATTTTCCGAAAAACGTGGTACAACTTAGTTGATTTTTAAATGGATTCATACAGTCTACACCATACACTAAAGTGAGAAGATAATTCAGGGTTCCTAAGCTATCCTTGCTAAAAACAAAAAAATAAAATAAACTTTTAGTAGTACTTCCCCAAAATTCGTATTTTGGTCAATCCTGTTTTTCTTGTTTAAAAGAAAAAAAAAAAAAAAAAAAGCTGTAAGCAACAACATTTTGTCTGAAGAGTTGTAAGGAATTTTCAATGCCAAAGATGCAGCTGTCAATATTACCCGAATGAGCGCTATGTACTATCAGAGGTATAAATCACTCTCCATTATTTTGATTATGTTTTTATGGTTTTTAATTTGGAATCACAAAATCTTTTATAAGGCTCTATAAATTCACCTGTATATGTTGTTAAAAAGAACACTGGGTGTCTGTACATTTTGCAATGTAAGATATAATGTAAGTGAAGTTAAGTATTTTAAGAAAATCATCCCAAGCTCATAAATATGTATACATACATACATAAATACATACACACACACACAAACACCCACACATCTCTCTTTAACATAGTTTTGTGAAACTATACAAATATATTGCCTAAAAATATTTCTCTTGTGGCTAGGAATAGTTGTTGATAGAATTCAAATTACAAAGGCAAAGTATATGCCAGACTCTTTTATCACAAAGGAGGTTTCCAATTAGGAACATGGCACATTCTCAGCTGCCCCTGTCCCATTGGAGTTAAAATGGTGTTGGCCACCATCTTTGTTGGGAAAAGGATTAAGCCCTTGCATATAACCTTTATGTTCTGTAACAATTCTGTGGTCTGAAACAGTATCTTAGAGCGTTTCTTTTTTATGAAATATTGAAAAAAAGTAAAATTTCCAAGGTAAAGTTTAAAACTACTTTCATGTCCATTTACTAAATGTAAAAAAATCTAGTAAAATTTTTTCTTTTTTTTTTTTTTTTTGTGCTGTGATTTTTTTCCCCCATTGTACCTTAATACGTCAAATAATGAAAGCAAATGAGAGCACACCTTGCTGTCAGCCAATGCCTAGCCAAATTCAAACCAGTTCCTACTGATGATTCAATGTTAAGTAAAACAAGGGAAAATGTTTCATTAATTGCAGTGGGATTTGGATCATGCTGTTATATAGGAATTCTGTTGTCCCCACCAATGCTGCCATGGGATGAATGTGTAAGAGGTCACAGCTATGTCATAATAGAGTTTGGGTTTGTTGTTTTTGTTTGTTGGTTCTGGTTTTTTTTTGTTCTTTGTAGTGGCAGTTTTTATTAGGTGAGAGTATATAAGTCACCTGTACGAAAACCATCCTGCTGTGGACCCAAATATATAAAGGGAATCCAGCGTTCCTGATCAAATCCCACAAGTTCTTTGCACACCTGGTGGACCAGGCCCTGAAGTTGGTAATTTAATATTCCAAACTAAAAAATACGCTCTTTCATGTGCACATCTAGCACATTTGTGTAAAGAAAAATTGTTTCATGAGATCCTTTTAAAAGTGTGTGTTATACAAAACCCAATCCAAAAATCCCCCAAACAACTTCAATAGCTATTGATTTGAGCAAATAAAACACTGAAATGTTCCTCCTGCTGTAGGTAGGAGGCCTTTTAGTTGCCTACAGGCTTCATTTATTTTATGAAGAAAAGCAATGGAATTTGTGACAAGTATTTCATTTAAAGGATATTGTTAGATTCTTGTTTCTGCTTTTAAAGCAGGAAAGTCCTTGCCATTCTTAAACCTAAGTAACTTTTTAATACAGGCATATACTGTAATTTATGGTTGTTTTTGATCTTTGGGAGGAAAAGGAAATGGTTTTACTTTCTATTTCATGAACAGCCAAAGTGTTTAGATTTAATGAAACACTCCTCACATTTGCATGCCATTTTCTTCTGAAAATATTATCAACCATATCAAGTCCTGTCATTCATTTCCCAAACCAAACTCTTTCTCTCAAGTGTGATATACATACAGAATTATTAATCGTCTTTATTTTTGTTAAATGTTAAATACCATTGGCATTGTTTCATACATATAATACATACATACATACATACATACAAGAAATCCTTCTGAGTTCACTGGGAGAGTCCTAGAGGGAGTCATAGTAGGATGCTGGACTGTCAAGAAAAAGGAGGAATTGAAGTACTGGAGCCTGAGCTCTCGAGCTAAAGCTGTAGCTTTTGCTGATTTCCCTTGCTCACTGTGAGTTTTGCTGTGCTAACATTTGCTGGCACAAGCCTTGGGGCACATGAAAAACCCAGCACATAGCTGCTGTCCCAAGAGAAGGGCAAATTGGGCAGTGCAGAGGCTCAATCTGTCCTGTTTCTTTGTTTTAGAGGGTGTCTGGCCACCAATTGAAATTGCCTGGTTCAGCATCTCCTGTGTATTCCATCATGGTACTGGGTGCCTGTCTGCAGGGCCAGGTCTGTAAATGCCTTCAAACATCAGCTTTGTGTGTGTGCCTCTTCCTCTGCAAAGCACGTGTGGTGCAAATATTGAAGGACTCTGTTTGAACTGAAAGTAATCAGGAATTTTTTAGGTTGAATATTAAGAGGAAAGATTGATACCTATAGAACTGAGACAAGGAAGGTTTTGGAATCTCTTTCACTGTAGGTTTTGAAGGACAGCTCGAAAAACACCTGTAAGGGTTGATATAAGTGTACTTAAACTTGCCTCAGAGAAAAAAGCACAGAGAAGGCTCTCAGTCCTGTTGTTCTGTAATGTTTCTAGTGGGGCATCCTAAGCTTTGGAGGAATTAATCTCTGCACAGCTGTAGGGATAAGAATGTTCTGTCCTTCAGTTATTTCTTTGAAGCAATATTTAATGTTTAAATTCACAATTTATGAGCATAATAGAACAAGCTGCCAATGAGAAAAACTGTCTTTGGAGTAAATTAGAGTTCAAGCAGAGAGGACAGAGTCTTATAAAAGATAAGGGTACAGAATCAGGTCTGTGACCTTTTTATTTTTTTTTTTCAATTCCTGATTTAGATATGTAGCAATAGATTTTTAAGCAGCTTGCCTAATAAAATTCTTCAAAATCAGACTTTAGTTTCTTCCATATGGATTCTTCCAAAACCTAGAAATACTAAAACATTTCACTACTTGAAATAAACTTCCAATTTTTTAAAGCAAGTTTTTGCTAACATGCCTATTGAGGGAGGGTATTTCCATGAACATATTCTTAATTTATTTGGACAAGGTGTAGTAATTTTTCATTAGTGTTGTTGCAAAATTAGGTGAAATGAAAATACACAGATAACTACAGTTTGTAAAGATTCCTGCATTATAGCCTCTATATAGTTGTGGGGGAGATATGTGTGTGTGTGTGTGTGTGTGTGTAACTGTAGTTGAAATTCTGGGAAGTTGCCACGGGATTTTTTTTTTCTTACAGCTCAGTAAATGTAAACAAAAGGATAGAAACACTTGTTAGAGTACTACAAAACTAGACTTGTTTCTTAGTGTAGAATGGAGTTTTGCATTCAAGAATTAAATTTAGCCACTTCTTCATGTGTTATGCCCATAATCAGGCACACAACTCATTTTTTTCCCCTTCCAAAATGTTAACTGCTCATAGAAAGGTTTTTAGGTTTTTTTTTTTTTCATTATTTTTTAAAGTAATATCATTCCTCAGGGTAAAGGGTGGATAAATAGATAGTCTTCCTAGGCTGATAAATTGCAATTGCAATTTTGCAAGGCTGTTAAATATTTGTATGTCTTACCTGGAGAAAGCTGATCATATCCTTCCACTGTTCCATGTTCTAGTCTCAAGTTTTATGGCATTTGGATTTGTGAATTAAAACCTATACAAAAGTGTAGGGGCCGAAATAAGCATATTTGATATGCATTTAAGTTATTGCAATTTGATTGCAAAAACTTGGCATCAGATGTCTATAAAGGGTAGAAAATTGTTTATTCTATTTGCAGTAATGTAAAAGACAGCCAGTAGGACTTTATTATAATATTGTGCTGTGACAAGTTCTGAAACTGTGAGTCAAATCCTTTGCACTGATCCCTACAATCAGAGATCAAATTCTTCTTAAAGAGCTCCTTCATTTTATTTTGTCTCTAAGAAATGGATACAAAATATATGAACAAATATACACAGCCATTACAATCCATTGTTGAGCATCTGTGTTTTTGTAGATATCCTCATATGTAAGAAATAAGCAAGAACTAACTTGGACAGATTTCTTGAACTGAAATTGTTTTTGGATTTGAATTTGTTAATAAAGTTCATGATATTGACAGACATCAAGAAAAATGAAATCTCTGTGGGTGTAGCTCTCCAGAAGGCAAACGCTTCACTTAGGAAGTATCCTGTCAAAAAAAAACCTGTATAAATGCAACTGCTGGAAATCTTGCTGAGTCAAGATGAAAGATGCTGTGCTAAAGCTTTCCTGTTCACTGTGTCAGCACTGATTAAAGTGTCTTCTGAGTGGTAACCACTTTAGGCAAGCAGAAGATATCAAAAATTGCAAACAGGATACAGATAACGTTTACCATCCCTGTGGAAGAGAGGCTTAGACAAATAGGTGAATATATACTGAAATGCTCATCTATATCATACAATATGGAAAAAGCAGTTAAACATTTAAGAAAAGAGAAAGCTTTCAAATACATGCACTTCAAAGATTAAAGTTCATCTGATGCTCAACCTAGAAGCATGTTTTGGGTAACTCATCTTTGATTTGCACTAACCCTGGAGAGCAATGTATTGTTTGACAAAGCCTTACTACTACATGATAAAGGGAATGTAACCACACCAACCTTAAGTTTTAGAAGTGTTGGATCCAAACACTCAGGTTGCAAAACTGAGCTGTATTTTATATGCATCAGAGCCTAATTCCATTAAAGGCAGTGGCCCAAGTTGCAGCGATCTGAAGGAGAGCAAAAGGAAGTTTTCGTTTCTTTCTTTATGCATTTTTAAGCAAGAGCAGCCTGCAATAAAATTATTTGACATCAGAAAATGGAAAACTTCACTGGCTTTGCTTTAAAAAAAGCTGCACAATACAGAAATATGAAAGTTTGGACACGGCTATGTGTCAGTGTAAAACAGACATTTCTGTTAATTTTATCTCAAAGCAAAATAAGACAAGATGTTAAGTGATATAAATGTTTAGGTTTTCTATTAAGATAAAGACAGAAATGCAGTCTTGAAAAGACAGATTCATGGTTTAATATGCAGAAATTCAGACAACTAAAAATTCATTGGAACAGAATATTCTTACACTGCCTAGTTGTTGGTTGAAAATGTGGGCAAAACAAGCAAAGAAAACATCAACCTCAATCTCATGGATGTTTCAAAAAGCTTTGCTCAGGAAGGTAGCAAACAGATCCTAAGAACATTATCTCCTTTCAGACTTTGCTGAAAGATGTTTTCTATCTATCATCTTTGCTGGTCTAACATACTTGGAGTGTAAAAGCAGTCCCCTGAATGGTTTGCACGTTCACCTCAGTGGGGGGAGGGTATTCCCAGCTGTTGAGAATAATCTGGAAAAAAGACCTAGATGAAGCCTGATGTCATAATTGCCTAGTAATTCCATCCCCATCACTACAGCTTTTCTGACCAGGTCTCAGAATAATTTAGGGCTGAAACTTTATGGGATGCAGGTGGAAAAGCAGTGGTGTGGCACTGTTCCTACATGAAAAAGAAAAAGAGGGGAAGAGAGAAAAAGAGAGAACATTCTCTGCCCTCCCTAGTCTCACAGACAACATTAATTGATACTTAAATAGTGTTTTGTTCAGGAACATAAATATCCTAAAGGAGAAAGATTTCACCATGAGAGGAATGTATTTGTTGTGGTTTATGCAGTATTAAAAGAAAAAAAAAAAAAAAAGAATGCAAGCAAACGTTCTCCTGCGCAACCCCTGAAGATGAGGGGAAATGATGCCCTTGGAGCTCACAGCCATTCAGTTTTTGAGAGAGGCTCTGTTTGATTTATATTCTGGCTGTCAACAAAGAAAGAGAAGAGAGACAGTGTGCTGGAAGTTGAAGATAGGTAATTAATATAATCTAGGGGGAAAATGCAATATACCTTGTAATAATACCAATTAAACCTCACTGAGCTGCTCAAAACGATTTGTTAAAAATTAAACAAACAAGCAAACAAAAGCCCCAAAACAAAAAATAGATCTGCTTCTTGGCACTCCAGGTACACATTTACATTAGAGCAATCACAGCTAAATTGAAATAAAATAGCTGAGGTATATATGTGAGGTATCATATTTTTCTTACACCTGTTTCCAGGGGTGGGAAGGGGCTCAGTCCTGGCATCAGCACCTCCTTGGGGACAGAAACATTCTGGAATGTTCCTCATCCTATTGTAAACATTTAAGAATTTACAGACTTCCAGATGTATGATTGTGTGTTCTGCTTCAAGTACTGCTTTTTAAAGAATGATACTTCCTTGTGCTTTTGACCATTTATGTCAGCTATTTTTTGAGGGTTTCTTGTCATTATGAATTCTTAAGTAATAGACTTAACAGTCGAACTTAAATTTTCCTATATAATTAGAGATGGAACTCAAGTAGCCCTTATCATATAAAAAACTGTGATTAAGGCTCCTTGGTTTAATTTTGCTACTTTGATTCCTATTGTTTATGCCTTAACACAAGGAATTAATTTATTTTATTATTAAAGAAATAAAATTTTCTGTTTAGTTCTATTTAGCAAGTCTGATCTAAGAAGTATCCCTTAATTAGGAAAAGATTGAGGCAAAATCAAGTCGCTTACTGGGTTTTTTTTAATAAATATAAATAATTTCCAAACCTACCACATCTCAGGAGGAAGGACATGAAATGCAGTAAAAGAAAATATTTGAAGTCTGCACACTGATGCAGTGGACTGGGGAAATTGCTTTCCTGTTTCCTTTCTATCTGGAGTAAACTGGAAACCACTATTTGCATGCAAACTTTTTAGGTGTTGAATTCTTCATTCACAGATTTAAATCTACCACTTTACTGAACACGTTGCTGATATTCACAGATCTAAAGCTTCAGGGAAAAAAACCCTCAAACTCAAAAGATCTTATGTTCTCTTCCCAAATATAACTGTCAGCACTGGAAAATACATGGAAATTGAAAAAATTTTTTTTTGTAGATAGATTTTTTTATTGATAGATTTTTTTAAAGATAGATTTATTATTGTTCTGTGTGCTTGTATATCCTGTATTAGTAATCAAAATATACTCCTCTGTTATGACAGATGCCCGCACCACTATCCTTATTTTCCCAAGGCATAACTGAGAAACTTCATACTGCAGAGATGGGAACAGAACCTAGTTCCTAAATCAAAATAGTAAGAGAAAAAAAAACCCAAAACCACAGCAGTCATGATGCAATAAAATAATGTAAAATCACATGGGTGCTACCATACTCAGCTCTCCCCACATCCAGGTTAATGAGCTAACTAGCAGTCTAGAGAGCAATATGCAATTTGGTGCCCTTGGTCTCTCTGTCAAAAGAATATATAATTATTCTTTTCAAAATGGGACAGCTTCAAAGAGAAAAATGAAGAGCTCTTCATCTTTCCACTCAGAGCCTAAATCCTTTTGGATTTGATGATTAGGGAGGGTTGGGAAAAGGAAATTTGGTTTAGATCCCATCATATTAAAGAAGCATTTGTCCTCAGCAGCCAAGATTATGAGCAAATACTATGATCATATGGCATAAAAAGGGCCTCTATCAGCATTTCTTTGTCTGGTAGTTTTCTGCTCAATACATGTTTTCTGCAAACACCTGAAAACAGGATCCTGTTTTGTTAAGATGTTTGTTAAAATGTTGAAGACTAGATACCCAAGATTTCCTGGGCAGATGGCATGACTTCTGGAATATTTTATCAAGATGTGCGAAATCTGTGTTCCACCTCACCTGTGATTTCTGCATCCACACCTATCTTAGAAGAATTTCTAAACATCAAGTTGGAGGATTATCTCCTTTTTTTACTGTTGCAGTCTGCAAGAGCATTTAAACATCTCTTGGTTCAGGAACTAGGCACACTTGCCACCTCCCATGGCTTAGCACTGATTAAATACAGGCTCATTTGCTTGCTCTCCAGTGAGTGTTTAGTACTGTGCAAAAAGTTTTGCTCAGTGGGAATTGTTAGGTGACACAGAAAGTGGCAGAGAGCTTTCTCTTCTTCCAAAGGGAGAAATCAAGAACAAACCACCCCTGACATTCTGGTCATGTAGATGAATGTGTTACCAGAAAATATTTAGATATAAATAACAGTGGCAAGAGCAGTCTAAAAATCCTGCACTAAAAGAATGTATTGCTGGGAGGGACTTACCTGGAATTTACTCAGCAAATGTTGAAAAGTTCAGAGATTCTGGACAACTGAATAAATTTTCTGTAAGGTTTTTCCTGAGCATCCTGTTGATGACAACAAAATTACCACACCAGTTGAATTGTTTTCCTGGAATAAGTGCCTGCACACCAGCATCAGAAAGAGAAAACATAAAAGTGAGAATGTGACTTACAGGAGTTCTGGTAGAAAAAGAGGATTTGCCCAGCCCTCAGATTCCCATAGAGTACTTTGACAGCCTCAGACTTCCCAAGGCTGTATCTCATCCTGGTCCCTTGATGCTGAGCTCTACCACGGGCCAGTGTTTCAGCCCTTCCTTGGGCCAGTCCTGTCCCCAGGGAGGTGCTCCGTGCCCAGAGCTGAGGCTGTCCCCACCTGCTCTCTGTGGAGAGAGTAGGACACACCTTGTCCTGCCACCCCTGGGGAGGCCCCATCCCCTAAGCATCCTGACATCAGGCACTCATTTTTCCCAATCCTCTTGCCTTGCTGCAGCATCAGCACTGTGGATGCCATGACCAGTACAGGTTGACCTAAGCTGTTCTTAGAGCCTGGAATAAAGCAGGCACAATATTCCTCCATCGTAAAAGGGACATTCTGAACGTGGTGGAAAAAGAATATTTCATTTTGAGGTGCAGCTTTTTTTTGATAATTTTATTTCCTTGATGTTATGTTTGGAGAAATACAAAAATTATTTATAATATATAGAGTATTTAGATGCAAAACACTAGTTGTTTCAAAAAAACCAAGCAAGAATGTTACCTGTGCATGTTACTAATGTTACTCAAGGTCTTTATTTGTTTTATTTTATTTTATTTTATTTTATTTTATTTTATTTTATTTTATTTTATTTTATTTTATTTTATTTTATT
>VZUI01021853.1:0-24790 GCA_013401135.1 Cettia cetti
AACTTGCAGAAAAAAAAAAAAAAAAAAAAAGCAGCCTTTAAACCATTTCTCAGGAACCATTCCTGAGGAGGAAAATCTGCACGTGCCTGCCTAATTCCTGTGGAATGACAGCGCTCCTGTCACTCAGCCACAGCTCAGTGTATGCCTGGGTCATTGCACCAGTCCCTCCTCTCCATTTCTGCAGAAGATGTGGTATTTAATCCGAGTCTCTGTACTGGTCACCAGTCCCCATGTGCTCACTGCACCCTCAGCATTCCCCACACAGCCAACAATCATGGATATCAAATTAGGACCAGGCATTGCCAAAATGCTGATCTGTTAACAGGGATGATGCTGAAACCACTCAATATCAGCAAAAGTTGAAGATGATACAGGCACAGCTCTGTAGAAATTGTGTTTGTGTTCTCCAGCATGATATCAAGACTTTCTTTGGCACATGTGAAAAATGATGGACAATTGAGGAGTGGCATTAGTCCAGCATCGAGAGACTTAACACAGGTGTTCTAAACACATCTTCTGAAAGACACGTAGCACTCTCCCCCTTCCTTGCTCAGATACTATCACAGGCAAATTATAAAACTGGTTAATCCTATTTTAAGGATTTAGTTCATCTGCTGGAAATAGCCCCTCGCATTTTTGCACTGCTTCAGTGCCCTAATATGTTCTAGTGGAAAAAGCAAGTATTCCCTTTGAGGAGGTTTTGACCTTTTAATTGCAAAACAAATGCCTAAAGATATTTTGTGAGAAAATATGCCGGGGGTGGGGGGAGAATAAACAAACAGGCCCCACCCCCACCCCCTCCAAACCACTCCTCCATACACTTCCTGCCAGTGGTTTGGAGAGATTTATTTAGCTATGCCTCCTACATCAGGAATACTCCTACTTCCCTCTCTCCATGTTAACTCCAACATGTAATCAGTTACACATTTCTGGAATTTTATTAGAAAAAATTTCACTCAAGGTCTATTCACAAAGAAGGCTCCTCCAACAATGCCAGGTCTTCCCTCTCTGGCTGAGGATCCCAGCTGATGTTCCCAAAGGTTTTTCTTAGCAATTTTCCCAGCAAAGGACAGCAAAGACTGGCATTCTCAAACTTTGTTTATAGCATTGCTGCTGTTAGGAACAAATCCACTTTTCAATAGCAGAAAATGAAAAAGAAACCTAACTATCATGTAGGAGAGGAAAAATAAAATGCCATAGTGGGTACAGAAGAGCCATCTGTTCCAACAATGTCTACAAATAGTCAGCTTTGAGGCAGGCAAACTTTGTGCTCCTGCTTCCTCCCTGCCAGCTGCATTCCCCAGGTGAAGGAGGGGCTGTGGACTCACAGCCAGACCATGCAGATGGTTACCTTCCTCTGGGCAGGACTGCCAGGAGCTCAGCGTGCCTGTGGACCACAGGCATCCCTGAGGCTGCTGCAGGGAGCTCTGTCAGTGATGCACTTGGCCCACAGCCCACGGTGAGCCACTCCCCACCACCTCTACACAAACACGCGCCAGTGTGAAGGGCAAGGAGCGTGGTCACACTCCCTTTACAAGCCAACAGCATTTAAAACTAATTTGCAGTGTTGGAAGCTTCCATATGAAATAGATGACAGGAAAAAAATAAGGATCTTCATATCTAAGGATGACCAAATAAACCCTCTGGTTATTGTCCACCATCTCAGTCAGTTCTGATTAAGGCAGCACCTTCAGTCACTACTCTCAGCCCCTATTTTTAACACAGTGTTACAACTGAATAAACATTTTACTATGATTGAGCTGTAAAAATAATAAGCTTTTACATGCTTTAGCTTTTCAGATGTTTCAAATGCAAAGAACATTTGACATGCAGCTTCAATCTAATTTTTTAATCTTTGCTTTTAAATAGGAAAAAACAGTAGCATCACTTTGTTGCTATATGGTTTTATTTATTTTTAATCAAGCATGTTTCATCCCTATAGCATGATTAATTAACAAAGTTAATTAGCAACTACAGCCAACCTGCACGGAAACAAAATCTTCTCTGGGGATTTAAAATATTAAAACATGTTCATTGAGAAGGTCTCATGTTCTCTTTTGAAAAACCTCCAAATGATAAAAGGTTTACAAAAATGGTCTTTGAAAGCACAGTTTATGCTCTTAGGTTTGAATATTTGTATTGTAAGTGGCAAAATTCCCAGCCAAAGACTTTGCACAGAAATAATTAAAGAAGCCAAACAAGGATTCAATTATATCCTTTCCAGATAGAACCAAGCACACAAGTAGTCAGTGTGGGGATGGAAGAAAGATACATTTCAAATCTCAGTATCACTGGTAGATATTGCAGTAGCTTGTTCTAAAAAACAACAGTTTGAGGAAAGCCCATTTAGTCCAATAAAAACATAAATGTGCTAAATAATTCTGCATATTCAGAACTGTCCTTTGACTAAAATTTCTCCTTCACTCTCCTTTCTCACCAGATTCCACTCATTCAACTGCCAGACAAAAGAAACCCTGTATCAGGTGACAGTAACAGCTCAGGGCTCCATCAAAGAACTGTGCTGCTCCAGCTTCTCCCCATCCAGGAGGACAGAGGCAGGGAAGGCAAATCAGTCAGGAGCCCCTACCTATCCCCTAATTCTCAGCAAATGCTGATGCTTGTCCTGGGGTGGTAACACATCTCCTCCCATCAACCACCACAGTAAAAGCTACACTGAGTACATGAAAGGCTTCATTTTTCTGTTGTTCTTTTTGTATTGCTGCTTTACATTGATATAACAAACCCAAAAACTCTAGCATTGTACTTTAGCTTCCCATACTTTGATCTTCATTTTTATTTGGAAACCTGAGATTCAGAAACTGTCAGATACAGGGCTTTGCATCTCCATCTAACAAAGAAAGATATTACTTAAATTAACTTCTGAATAAAGTAAAATTGTGCTGAAATATATCCATTTGTCAAGACCCAAGCCATACAGAATCAGGACATAATTTCAGTGGTAAGTAGTAATTTTACCATTTTAATAATGAAAAGTATCTTTAATGACGAATCCAGTCAAGACTCAAAAAGAATGGGAAACATCTTAGAAACATTATCTGAAACTGAAGTTAATGCTTCAGCAAACCTTAAGTTCCATGATCCCTGAGGGGAGAAGGGCTCCATCCACCCTGATACTATCCTCTCCTGTCCTGATCAGCCACACAAGCTGCCAGCATGCATTGACAGCTCTTATATTTTCAACAAGTGTCAACATCAACAAAGATTTCAAACTTTTCCTATTTTCTAAGTAAATTATTACCTCTCCACACAACAAAATTCAATAGGTATGAAGCTTCCAAATTACTAATTCATTTCTCTATCTGCCATTTTTATTCATTAACAGAAACGTGTTTTCTTCATGTTTCATCCTGTCTTGGAATTTTTCACTCTGAAGCAACTTCATTTAGAAGTGATCAGTCCTGCACCAAAGTGAAGCCCACCTTTCCTTGTCATTTTATAACTTTCACTATTTGAAAAGCCATAAAATTACCAGTGACAAATCAAGCTTTGAAAATACAATGAACATTTGTTTTATTGTTGGTGACTGGCCAAGCACAGTGGCCAAGCTATATTCCAGTGAGTCCTTCCATGCTTTCTGGAGGCTATTTTGGAGCAGAGAAATCCCAATCAAGTTTCCCCTCTACACTACTGCTGTGAGATTGAGAAGGTAAATAAATACTTTGTTCTTGTGGAGAAAAAGCAAACAGAAGACTGACAGAGACTCAGAACCCTAATTTGCAAGGCCTTCCAAACCTCCTTATACCTTGGAACCACTCCTTGTCTACCACCTACCAAAATTATTTCTCCTTAACTTTTCCCACCTATATCATTACTTGTAGCCACAGCATTATTTCTCCAATGAACCAGAAAAAAACACAACTAAGCCCCATCAAACTTGGATTAAACATAGCACAGTGCTAACAACTGACCCAGGGGCAGGCTGCCAGTTTGTGCAGAGAGACAGAGTTTGTGCCCAGCTTCCCTCAGCTCTTGGTTTTCCAGGGAGGTTTCCCATCTGAGTGCTGACCAGGCTTGACCCCATTGAGTGGATGAGACCTGACAGGGGAAGAGCCAAGGCTGGGATGGCAGCAGTGAACTCAGCGCCTCTTTCAGCTCCGACTGCGGGCGCGGCGCTGAGCGCGGATCCTTCCCCACCCGCACGGGCAGCCACGGAGCTCGCTGCCCATAAATGTCAGAGCAGTGTGGAACTGCCCTTTCAGAGCCTCACTGCCCTAGCCAGGCCTGGCAATAAAGGAGTCATCCCCAACAAAAAAAAATATTCATTGCAAATTTAAAGCTGAGCGAAGTGCGGGCTTTATTTAAGTACTTTTACAATAATTGCAAGGAGTGGAGTTACAATAATGGAAGTACTAATGCTGTCAGGCAGAAGCAGGAAAGATAGGATGAGCCACCAGCAAGGAGCAGCTCCTATTCACTGCTAAGTTATTGGCAATAAAAGATAAGCCTACAGAAAATATAATTTACATTAAACTTTTCTTCTATAAGACATGATTCTGCCAAATCCAGACAAGCGAAACAGGTAGCAACTTACTTAAACTGTATTTTCTTTGCGTGACACTAACAGCAAGGAAAAAGAAAATTTTAACTATAATCTAAAATAAGGATCGTCAATCCTCATGGGCTCCTCACCAGTTTCCTGTGGATTTTCATGTACATTAATCTGAAGGAGTTCAAAGACACCCATCTGGTTACCTTCCAGAAGCATGCAAACAAGACACCAAATACAAAAAAAAAGTCATGGAAGAAATCACGGGAGAACAGGTCAGAAAGCAGGAGGCAAAGAGAGGAACATGATGAGGGCAGAGTCTCTGTTACACAAGCAAAAACATTGTCTTTGGCTAAAAAGTGGGATAGTTATGGCAAAGAAATTAGAAAGGAAAAGTTATCAGGAGTCCATGGCAGATTATCCCCGAATTGTTTCCATGACAAATTACTCTCCCAGCACAGGCACAGCAGCCAAGGTCAGCTGGGCACCTGAGCAGGGTAATTGCCCTCCTCTGAGCACGAGCATGGGAACAGGCAGCAATGCATTTTTAACACAAGCACCCTCTCTCACACTGGCAATCTTTATTATTTCGTTGATATTTACTGTTTTCAGCACTGAAATTATGAGTGCAAGGCTGCATACTTTAATGATTCATTGTTATTTCAGACAACATTTTAAATATATCTATTTACATAGAAATATATTTATTTACCTATTTATTAATGCTGGAGTGTCTTCTTCCATTACTAGCACTGACTCCACAAGGCTGCCCACCTTTCAGATTTTGTACCTTTTCAGGCAAACACAGTTAAGGAAGTTGAGACCCAAAGTGTAAAATAGTGGGTTTTTTTCTCTTGAACATGGAGATGGTTTTTATCACTGCTGATGCAGAAAAACCAGCAAGTGAAGAGCAAAAGCTTTATCAATACAAACCCTTAAGTAACTTTCATTAGTAACCGTGAAATAATTAGAATGACAAGAAAAAGAGCCACCAAGCAAGATATGGATGTGGTATCAACTATCACAATCAATGCAGTTTCTTGCCTAAGAAAGAAATAGGCAGAAAAAGTGATTTCTCCCCCATTATGTGCATACTCAGTTGGAGGATAAAAGATTAATGTCTGTGTGATACAATGCCAAATCATTGAGATAATTATGAATTATACCAAGCAATCATTTTACAAATCTCCTGGAACATCTCACTTTATGACCATTATTCATGAGATTATGCCTTCAAGTGCAATTTTTTTTCAGATATATTCCCCTGGAGCCTTTCTTTTGGTCTGAGATTCCAGACCAAGGAAGATGAAAATAAGTTTTTATAGAAAGGCAAAAATGGAGAGAAAACCCCACGTTTTTCTACCCATCTCCAAAGTCTGCAGAAAATAGTGAGAGATACTTACTTCTTTTAATAAATAGCCCAAACACAGAGCATTAAACTGCAGCAGACAAGCTAGTTATACCTGGTTATCAACTTAAATGCAACCTCAAGTATGAAACATCAAAACCTAAGGGCCAAGAAACACCAAGTAAACAGCACCAGAATACTGAACTCTGGAATACATGTAAAGTACAGGTTTTCACATTATAAATTACATAGTCCATGCATTATGTAAACTTTGCATTTATCACAAAGCAAAGTTAAGGTTTTAGCAGGGCCAAATCCTGCATGGATTTGCTCCCTGTTTAAACCTTTTGATTCATTACATCCCTGCAAAACTACTACAACTTACTGCTAAAAATAAAGAGCACTGGATCCATCAGACAAAATTTGTTATTATGAAAAGTGGTACATTAACTATAAGCTTTATTGCTTCTGTTCTGAAATCCACACCTTAAAGTATAGAGCAAAAGCAATTTGACAAATTCACACTGCTCTAGTTTGGAATTTTTTGACAAAAGTGACTGATTTATCAATTTTAGTATTACACTACCAGTAATATTTATATTTAATGCTGCATTATTTCTTCCAATAAGTTGAAATCCAAGAAGCATACAGTGAGAACTTGTACAATTAGGCAAGCTGCCAAGTTTTCAAAGAAATATCATTGCTGAAAACCTCAGTGCTCAAAAAGGAAAAAAAGAAGAAAAGGACTAATAAAAGTCAGTATGGAATATTAATGCAGCAAAGGAAAACTTTACATCACAATATAGACAGCCGTTGCACAGAGATCTCCATTTTTACTAAGAAATTACTGCTTGCTCTTTTGGTCAGGTGCTACATTAAAAAAAAAATTTACACTAATGAAAGCATGTTTAATCAAAGCCCTTAAATGGTACCAGATTTCTTCCTGAGAACCCTTTCACAGCACGAGGCTTACAGTTTGCACTTTTCTAATTAAAAGATATGGCAGTGTTTATCTGCTTTTTGATGGCATCCTCAGAGTCACCACATTATTCTTATGACCTTCTCCAGTTCAGGTCAGTGTGAAAAGCAAATTGTCCCTCTGGTACATGACTAATTCACCTGATCCTCCCTCAGCAGTATATGGCCCAGGAGCTCCAGCTCTTGAAGTGGGATTATAAGACCATATAGGTCACTCAAAACTTCCCAGTTTAGCTTGATAGTGCAGTTGAGTTCAGAGTGGGCTAAGAAAGAGGCACAGGGTCATTGCAACATGAAAGTCTGGCCCATGGAGAGAGACAACAACATAAATCACCACCTTTAATCCCTCTTATTCCCAACACACACAAACTGCCACTCTTCATTTCACACACCCACAAGATGCTTTTTTTTTTGTTCTAATCCCTTAAAACACCTGCTCTCTTTGCTGGAAGTACCAGAGCTGGTGACACTGGGCTGTTCAGTAGAACTGACATGGGCCTGGCGATACATCAGCCACTAACACAAGGAAAGTACTGCTGAAGCAGATGTTGCTTCTAAATGAGTCAGATTTTTATTTTTGTGACTTGGTGACATTGAAAGCAACAAAAGAGATGTGAATGAAGAAGCTCTGCCTACAGAGCTATCAAAAGATTATTTTTCTTTAATGCACATTCAAGAAAGTAAAGACAAAGCAAGGAACAGAGAGGAACCACGCTGTATAAGGGCATTTCTCCCACCTTGCCTGCCCTGAACACATCATTCAGCACCTCTGCTCTACTCCAGATTTCAAGCCAGTCTACAGCTGCAGGTCATGCACAAAATTCCTGTTACACCAAGCAAGGCTGTTCCTCCTCAGTGCCATTGCTCTTAGCAGTGTCTCCCAGCTTGTGAGTGTGTAAAAATTCTCACATCTCCGTTTGCTGTTCTAACCTGGGTCAAGCCATTCTCTAGACTAGACAGAGTCAGTTCTTGTGCTTCTGGTTCAGGTGTTATGGATAGTTTGCAGTATCAGATCCTTACAGCATACAGATTTATACCATTTTTATTGTATTGTTTACTTGTGTTTGGGTTTTTTTTCTTAAGTAAATATCTGGAATCTAGAAGATATCTATCTATCTCCTGCTATATGATGAATTCTTTGGTTTGTGACCCAAACCCCTTCAGCCATTTCTAGCAGAAGTGAATTATTTTATTCCCTGAGCCCAAATACAAGACAACCTTGGAAAATGAAAAACAAAGGAAGAACAAGAAAACAAGGTTTTCATTTTGCAAAAGATTTGGAAGTTGAGCTAACAAATTCCCCCAATCACTTTTCCTCATATATATTATTTCTCTGGAGATCTGTCACATGGAGATGATGTGTTGTGGAAATTCTTTTCAAAGGACATGCATTTCCCTAAGGGATTTTTAATGAGAATTTATTGCTCATGAAAGATTCAGGATTGGCAGCACTTCAGTCTTCAGTTAATGATCTTTTGTTTATTAACATAAAATGCATCACACTTAACAGGAGTGTAACTTTCCCAACCAATGCATCAAAGCAGGAAAGAATTCTCACTCCTTCCATCTTATCCCCTGAGGCTGTCTGAGAGGGTGTTAGCTGAAATTTACATGGTTGTCCTCTATGAAAATGAAGTCAGAACTCTTGTTTCACTTAAAGCTAAAAATCATGGAAACATTTTCTCATAACCAAAGTTACCTAGACATAAAGAAATGTCAGTACACTACTATGACTTCTCACAGCACTTACTCCTTCCACACAAACATTTTACCAGAACCAGAAGGTATTTGCTTAGTCCTAATCCTAATTACTTTGACATTCTGTGGGCAAAGTACTGATTCCACATCCTGGTAGTAAATGACCATCTTTAGAAAACCAACGAATTTGCAAAGAGTGATGAAGACTATTGGCAACTGGGTCTGCAAACCAGAGATTCCAGAAACACACCCCTAAGCCACCTCTTTTATATTTAAGGAAATAAAAAGGCAGAAATACATTTCTTCACACACACACACACAAACCAAAAAACAAAAACAAAACAAAAAAAACCCCAAACAAACAATAAAAAAACCACCACCCAACACTAAAGGAAAATGGGTGTAAGCCAGAAACCCCAAATTCATTGTTTTGGATAGTAAGCTCAACCAACCTTGTAGATCCCACTGCTTTCTCCATAACTAGCTTTCCTTCAGCTCTGCCCAAGAGATACACCCAGTTCTCATTTGTTTGTGAGAATGTTTGGAAAGATTTTCCTCCCTGCTCTCTACAAAGCCTTTCACTTTTGCTCTTACAGTTCAAAGAAGATACCTGATTTTGCTTCATTACTGGTTGACCTCTTACCTCTGTTTTCCACTCCTTTGTTCCCAGATCATCACAACAATTCCTGGAATCCTTTGTAATCTCCTTTTAAAGGACAGTGTGATGTATTTCTATCCATCCAGAAAGCCCACAGCATGAGGACTTACGGTTTTCTTAACAGGCTGCACTTGCTATGTCTTTTTTCTCTCTGAGCTATATTTATGGCAAACTCTGTAGCCTGCTGGATGTCACTCATGTCCTGTTCTAACTGAACACGGAAAAAACTTGTAAAAACCATGTGGATAAGAAACAAGACCAAAGTGATTTTTATGCTTTGCTCACAACCCTCCCCTCTGACTTTTTATTTTGTGTCTACACCATTGTTCAATACTTACATATTTTGGTATGAATCACTAACAAATCTGCAATGACCTTCCACTCACAGAGAAAATACAGAAAAGGATCAAACCTGGTGAGAAAGAGTCCTTTTCCTTACTGAATAAATTTTCTTTTTGTTTTTTCTTGTAATCTCATTTTTCACCATCAAGAATACTGTTCTGGTAAGACCCAGAAATACTCCTCAGACAGGGGGACTTGTTTTTGCCAGGAACTGGTTACATTTTAAGGCCAAAGGAGCTGAAACTCAGATCAGGCCCCTGGAGTAGTGTTTTCTGTTCTCAGCCATCCCTGCTCTCCTCTACCAACCCACCTGAAACACAAGAGAATTTCTTCTCACATCATTTTACAGACAATCAAATAATCTGAACAATGAGATTACACTTTTGGATACAGCACTTTCTCCTACAGCCCCTGAAGGTATCTTCCAATAGGATTCTCAGCAAGTGACAGATGAAATAAATGAAATAATTATTTTCTGAGAGCATTTCTTCAATATCTACATCAAACATATTAAAGATTTACCAACAGGCAATAATTGCCACTTAGTTTTCAGTTTCAGGAATGTGACCCTGTTTATTGAATGAAAAGATTTCAAAAGATAAAGTAATTCAGACGTTTGTATCCATTTCTGTGGACTTGGGTACACTACAGTTTTGTGAAGAGAAAAAGAGATGAAAGCTAATAAGAAGGATTTGGGTTTTTTTCCTAAATTCAAAGTGATGCTGTAACAAACCTCCTTGGAAAAAGTTATAAACTGCTGGACTTCCCACAGTCCTCCCCTAGACTAAGGAATGTGCTTCACTGTGCCCTAAACAAAATAATGTTCTCTACACCACATCTCACCATGCCAGAAAGAAAACAAGCAGTAGGCTGAAAATCACTTTGAAGTAACCTTCAGTAACCCAACACATGAATTCATATTCATGCAGCCTTACAGCAATAAAATCAGTTCCATGCTAACGATATAATTGTTTCTTCTATCATTCTGTCTATAAAAGAAGACTAGATAAAGTCAAAGGCAGTGGCCTCTGGCTGATTATGTGTTTTGACAAATTAGATGATTAACTGAAACCTCAAACCTAAGCTTTGCTGTCTCAGTAGACCCAGAAGAGGAGAAGAAAAGCTTTGCTTTTGAAAGGACATGGCTCTACAGGGACCTCAGCCCAGACTGAGAGTGCTCCTCAAAGAGCAGTGTTTGTCCTGAGCACAGAGCCGTGCACACAGCCTAATTCCAACAGAGAAATTGCAGCTGTCACTTTAAATAATGGAAGCAGCATATGGCACTATATGCTAAACGCTTTCCAACATGTTCAAGTAGAGATGGAGAAACTAAGTTATCAATGACAGTTTTATACCACATAATATACCAGTGTAACACTTTACAACACTGAAAATGAAATGGGGACATATCAGTGGGGCGATGGCAGTATTTCTATATTTCTGAAGCTGTTTAAATTCACATACAGTCAAATCACAATTAGGAATAAAACAGGGAAGACTGGATAGCAACAGGCACAAGATCCACTTGTGTTGTTCAAGCTGTTTTACTGAGCTCAGTGAAACTCAACACGTGGTACCTGAACTTGCCTCAGTACATCTCAAGCCCTGCTCTCCAAATATCAAATGACAAGACATTATCAGGTGAAAGCTCAGTACTGTCAGTCCTTCCAGTTAGTAGCTCAACAAAGCTGGGCCAGAACTGTTACTTAGAACTTTTTCTGTTATTTGGGATGTGGCTGAAAATGCTATTACACAAGACTGTGCTGTCATCCTTTTACAAGTAAACACAATGTGAAAAAAGCGCTTTCTGTTTAGAACCTGAATCAGGGAAGCAAATACCTTCAAGAAACCCCAGACAAATGAAACCCTCTTGAGGCATTTTAAATCATTTTCCCCAAGGACAGCAGCCAGCTCTGCTCTGTGAATGAGGCCAGCTTCTCAGAGCTCAGATAGCATCAACTTCAATGGAAGTTCAACTTCAGCAAACAAAACAAGTAATTTAAAAGATACGGATGAATAAGGACTAAGATGTGTTAGTGTTCAGGCATTTCCAAACATATAAAATGTATATTAAGAAATACTAACTGTCGGAAGCATTAAAATGAAAATGCTTTCAGTAGTTCAAATGTCAACCAGACACTTATGCAATTCCACATTTCTCCAGTTTCAGAAACAAATAGCATGTTTTGAAATCATTTGATGTTTGAATAAAGCTCTTTGCCATTTTCCACAGCAGATGCATTGGATCTGGGTAATGAACTGTGCTCTGAAATAACTTATTACAGTCATCACCACAGCCAGCTACATCACCTTTGGCAGAAAGCAAAATAAAAATCACACAGTGATCACATAGCATCACCACAAGTATTACTTCATTTACAGAATCAGGTAAAGCTCCATTTCAAATCAAGGTATTGATTATTTCAGAATTTAATCTCGCAGTCAAAAGCTGTAACAAGAAAATAAATCCAATAAAGGACATTTTCCAATTAAGTAAGTGACCCTAATCTTGATTTTAAATTACTTTGATATTAGAGATCATAAAGTAGAACCACACTTTAAGTATCCAGGTTATTAGAGATGGAATTCAAACAGACATATATAAAATAGGTAATTAATTTTGTAGGTAAATCTCCTGCATCATGGCCATGACTTTAGTACATAAGATCAAAACATCTGATAGAAAATTCATACATTGAGGTTTTTCTGCTTAAACTTAAGCTTTACCTTAATTTCCTCACCTTATTGTAATAATAAAAGGGTCAGAATGAGGCTGCAAGAAGCACATATTTTAATATCCACCCCCCAAAACCAGCAATTTTCCTAGAGAAAACCAACAGGAGCAAACTCCTCCATACCCTGGGTTCATTAGCAAAACTGTAACTGGCTCTTCACAGTGATTTACAAGAGCATAAAGAGCTGAAAGTCCTTGTCTGTATAGAATAGATGTTCTAAGTTGTTATACAGGTGGTCAGAGCTGCTCTGAACTTAGGGGATCAATATCTAAGAGATGTTTGGGTTCATTTTCCTTCCAAAAAGTCCCCAAAGCAAAATAGAATTTCTTCTCCTTTTTCACCAGGCAGCAAGAACCAACAGACTTCGATATGTAAAGACATTTCCACGTTGACATATTTTCCTTAACAAGATATTGTCTTAATTAGTTTCATCTGCCATTTGGAGGTTAGCTAGAAGACAAGGATTTTAAAGGATTTTTTAGTGAAGCAGAAAAAGCCCATATGTTTTAAGGTTGCATATTATTCCCTATTATAAAACCAGTACCTGCTCATTACTGCACATCCCACAAAAACAGTTTTCACAGCTGACACTGAAATCTAATTTCACATGGAACTGAAATGCTAGAATATTTTTCTGCACAAAATGCCTACATATTCATCCCTTCATCAAACATTTTTGATGAGAAGGCATGACCCAGGCACAGAGGTGGTGCCTTGCCCTGCTGCTGGCTCTGCCCACAAAGGTAAAGCCAGCACCAACCATGCTTCTCTGGCCTCTGCAAAGCTCTTGGTATCAACACAACATTCCCAGTGTGTTGGATGGTAATAAAGCCACATGCTAAATTCAAAATTATTTTAGTTAGCATACTGCTTCTTTTTTCTCAGTTTCAGATAAAGACAAGGAAAAGATAGAAAAGGATAAACTCTCAAGATACATGAGGTCTATCAACAGGTACTTTCCCACAGCACTGTCCTGTGAAACCATTATGAAAAACTGTACCTACATATAAACAGTGCTTCTGTATGCACCTATAAAAACTATGGCTTTGTTTAAAAATCCTGAGCTTCCAATTTCTCAGAGTTGCAAGTGACAGATAAAGAAAACAATTTATTTTCTAGATAGGTAGGGAATAAATCTTCTTTTCCCCCATAAACAGATCATGGTCTACAGAGTTTCTCAAAGACGTATTTTCTTTAAAAGTAGTGATATTTTTGGAGCATTACCTGCAACAATATCAATCTTTTCTTCTACCAGGAAAATGTTTCTCAGTAAACAAAAGTACTGACAGTCAAAAGCATTAATGAAGAAAAGTATTTAAAACCACTAGAACATGATGCCCATCATATCAGGCAGTAATTTAACACTTTAAACAGGCAGCCAGATGGCTGGTTTCAGTCAGCCCATTTCCACTGACATGTATTTAATCAGCTGAGTTACCCCAGACAAGCAACCAGCCTGGATTTCTAAGAGCAGGACAATGATGGAGCAGGATAACTGGAGCTGGAAATCAGCAGGGTTTAGAAATCACTTCAGGCTGGGGCTGGCCAGCCCCTGGCAGGCAAGAGGCTCAGCCCTGCTCCCTGGGCCAGCAGGACGACTCAGGCACCTGCTGGAAGCCCCAGTGGCTGAGCAGGACCTGTGGGACATTCCTCCAGGGCCGGCCACAATCCCCCAGATGGGCTTTTAATTACAGTCCTGCCACTCCGCCAGCTGCCAGCCTGCCAGCCCAGAGCCCCAGCAGCCTCAGACACACATCCCCTCTGCCAGGGCCCAGCTGGCCAGCCAAAAACCACACAGGGACAGATTTACTGCAAAGGGAGGGGAATAAAACGCTGTCCCTGCCACAAAGCAAAACTCCCTCTGACTCTTCAGACTTTTAGTCTATTGCTCTCCTCTTCAGCAGAGACTTCTGAAGAAGTCAGTCAGAGACAGCAGACACTGTTGCACTCTGGCTGGACATTTTCATTTAGGTTATAAATCTGCAAATCTGCTCCCTCCTCAGTGGTGAGAGGATTTTCCCAGGAATTCCCTGGCCAACCACCAAACAGTCCCACTAAAGGCCATAGCCATACTTTAACCTATTTAAACTGTACCCCCCAATGCCCATCCTCTCTACACCTGTATTAATCCCCTCCACATCCTCTCCTTCTGTATTTCCACAAAGCACTCTGCTTTTCACTGGGATTTTAACACTGCTGAAGTCAAGAAGTTTTCACGAGTTCTAATACACATGTTTTGGTGGTGGTTCTCCTCAGCAAATTTGGTTTGATCCTGAAGTCAATGATTATGGACAGAGCCATTCAGGAACATCTGTGTATTGTCTCTGGACATCACAGAAGAGGACAAACCTGGGGAGAGACAACATTACAATCTCTGAAGAGGTTAAAGCAGCAGGATCAGTAACTGCAGAGAGCTGACAGAGCCTCTCTTGTATTTTAAACAAAATGAAAAATGGTGTAATAAATTTTCACAAATTGCTCAAATATTACAATCTGCGTACTCAAATACTTATTTCTACCTCAGCACTCCACAGGAAATATGCAGTTTGTGCCAGTAATAGAATGACATTAATGACTCCCAGAACCAGCCCCAACTTTGAAACAATGTGCCTTGAGTCTCACTGCAGAAAGAAATGAAGACATTACCCATGCCAACCACAAGAAATAATCTCATACTCAATGCTCACTGTTACACAACATAATGCTTCAGTATTTACTGCCCTTTTTATGCTTTCTATGCACAGAAGCATGTAACATTGTCTTTATTTTAAACTAGGCAAAGTTTGAGAGCTTTCCTGACAGGTAAGGATTTTGTTTTTCATTTCATTTTTAAAAGGAATTAAAAATCTAGATTGCAGCATCCAACAACAAACAACAGTGGAAGTCAGTGCCAGGCTTGCTTATTCTCAGAAATAAAGTTAAGCAGTCTCAGGACTTCGCCATTTGAGCATAGATTGCATTCTGGCATATCAGATGCTGCAGTAATGGGATTTTGTAAATCTGAAATGCATTCATATTGTGTACATAAAGAAATCTCTTGATGTTTTACTCAGTTCAACGCTCTTTTTCATCATATGGACCAACCCATGCCCCCCCTGCATTCAACAGCTAATAACCAATATATCTGATGAAAATTAATTGTCTTGACAGCTTGCATAAAAACTATAAAGGTGCAAAGGAAAAATGCTGTGGCGGCATTTTCTTTCTCTGTAGGACAGTAGCTATGGAAACTATCTTCAGAGGCCAACTGGCCGCCATCCCAGTGCAGCAGAAAAAAAATCAAAATGCTACTTTTAGAGGGTTAGTCAGTGGCACCAGTCATAATTATCAACATCGATGATGTTGCTGCGCATTATCCACAGCAAAATATTAGTGGGTGCTGCTGGGAGCAAAGCTGATATGACATTCTAGCACTATTACAGACCTGGATAATACAGAGCCTTATAAACTGTCCTCATACTATATATTATTATGATAACCTGTTAAAAATAGCATAAAAACATGTAAAAATAGACAGCAATCTAAAATATCCATGTGAAAACCATCCAATCTAACAGAAAATATTTTATTACTTATTATGATAGAAATACTCATGTAAATACTTTCAAATTAAAAAGAAATCCTAATCTTATTTAACTGTCACATTTCACTTACTGAAACATCCTTTCTGAAGGCTTTTATCCATATAGCTAGCCTGAACAAAGGTTGTGATTTCTAATTCTGACAAAATCATCATTTTTTATGAATGCTGAGCGATTATGAAGGATTTCTCCCTGAAAAGGTAAGACACAAAGGAGCCAGAGGTTCATTATTGCAAATGCATGTGGCAACTTTCACTGCCAGCCACAGAAGAGTTCCTGTGGAAATGTAGTCCCAGGCCATTAATGAGACTCAAACCTTTGAAGAAATATGTCTTCCATCCAAACAGTATTCAAAAAGTAGGAAGATTTCAGTCAATAAGAAACTTACTTGTAAGGAAAAAAGCTGGAGTATACATACACCTCAAGTATATACACAATTCCACCGTTGCAGAGGTCAGTATTTCATTCAACCACACGATTTTGCCACTGTGGTATTCTCTAGTGGATAATTTCTCTGTGAACACCTTTCTCCAGTTTCTCTGGAAAACTCCTTCTCTGACAATTCTTACTTAAATGGCTTATGGAGAGTACCCAGGAAGGACAGAGTTCTACAGACCATGTCCAGTCAAGAGCCAAATTCTCCCAGTGCCACATTGTACTGGCTGGGTCTGCTGGGGCTGTGGATCCTACTTCTTGTAGGATCTGACTTGAAACCTTGGAACCCTGACATGCACTACAAAACCAAACACGAGTGTGTCTGAGGCACTGGGCTGTCAGCCTGTTATCCTGGTAACCTCTGAGCACTCACAAATCAATGACGGCCTCATTCAAAAATGTCTATGCCTATGGGCAGAAAATAACTAAAAAAAAAAAAAAAAAATGGGCCTAAAATACAGGATATTTAGATAACTTCAAAATTCAATTTAGCTCACAGATTGCAATCACTGTTATTCATGTATGCCTGTATCTCCATCCTGCTGTTTGCACTGGATCCATCTCCCCCTCAGCTGACAAGGATCTGCCTGTAAGAGCTGGGACCCAGGCAGGCAGGCTGGATTCACAGCAGGCTGTGCTGCTGTAGCCCCATTTTGCCTGCTGAAGGTCCTCTAACCCAACTACTCCACAGGCCAGCTCACTCCAAACTGAAGTGAAGCAGGAGCTTTTCAGGCTTTTAAAGCAATATGAATTACTATAAATAACAAGTAGGTCAAGACCATGTTTTCTCTTGCATTTTCTCTCACTCACAACAAATGATACAATTCTGACCCCTGCAGGTCCCTTACCAGGGTGCTACAGCTGCCCCTTTGGGATTGACTGGGTGAGGTGGCACAGTTCCCCAGGGGCAGCCCCGGGAAAACCCAAACATTATTTTCCAGTCACCCCGGTCTCCCTCCTTGTAACCTTAGTCACAACCTTCAACAATCCTGCAAGTGCAACATGATTTTCCATAGATGAAAGGGTTTTTTCTCTGATAGAGGAAAGATGTTTAAGCTGTATTTATTGAAGATCTAACACTTCATGCCTGTTCCTTATTTTTAATAAATTAGCTGTGTTGAGCAGCTTTCTCTATAAAGCAGCAGATGCAGTCTCTCAGAAATATGTATTTACTTACACTACCTATTAGACAGTCAAAGCAATAAATTAAGACCTTCATTGCAATCTTAATCTGAACTATTTCACTGGTTGACTGAGTGCCTCACCATTTGGAAAAGAAGCTTTCATATATCCTATCCAGACCTCACTGATGCAGTAATTTGTAATAGCACTGTAGAAGAAAAACAACAACCTGAAAACAAAAAGAGGCAAGTTCTCTACAGGCAAAGGGACATTCACAACTGCTTCAAATGGGAAGAGAAACACAGCTGTAGGGCTGTGATTTCATCCTGTCATGTAGGAGCTCTGCATCTGACATATTGATTGGGGTAACTGGAGAGAAGAGGATCATGCCATGCCTAGATCCCCCCAGTGCCATCAATAAATCCATGCCTGGCTGGAACCGTGGGTTATATTTTAGATCTAACAACAGCTCTCATTAATTTACTTGTTACCTTTACATAGTTGTATCAGCAGAAAATTGCAGCAAAAAGACCAGAACTATTCATTACATGGCTCATACTGAGGTTTGATCCAGCTACTACTAAACAAACCAAGTTGTGGTTCAGCTAACTTGGATCTGACTCAAAAATACGTGGTCCATGCTGCCACCAGAAAAGAGGAGATTAACAGAACTGAAAGGACCGACAATAGGGGTTGTGTGCCAAAAGCCTGACTTCTTTTCCTGTGCTAATCTCATCAGAGACATCCGTGACTGAAAACCCTGCCATCCTTAAGACTATCTCAGCTACACGCCGCTGAGTGAAGATGTTAAGGAGATTAATCCAGACTCTAAAAATATTTATCTAAGTATTGCTAAACATAACTCTTAGAAAAGACTTTACACGACAAGGGAGAGATATACTCACATATTGATACATCCCAAACCATCCAACATCCACCCTTGCACAAAACCCAGAATCAGACAAGAAAATGCACAACAAAATAATAAAGCATGCTCTCATTACTCTAGGAAGTAAATCCATCAGGGACCACTGCCACCATTTGGTTTAACAGTGCACACTACACAAGTTAAGAGCACTGGCTTTTAACAAATATATATAAGTATTTATGAAAAAATTGGATTCTTTCTTTGACACAAGTAGCTCTACCCTAGAAAACAAGTCCCAGTAAAATAAAAGATTTCTAATGTCTGTTAATGTCACACTTACTCCCCTACAGTTTCACAGCTTGGTTTTACCCCTCACTGAAATGCATACTGTTGCAGATCTTAATATCTTTCTCCACACCTTCTTTCACACTTTGCAACACCTATATCATGAATCTCAAGACTGAACAGATTGTTCCACTGCATTTTTTTTATTCCATTAGTCCTGACACTTTCCTAACTCAGCTTTTCAAACTCAATAGAATATCCCTTTGCAGTTAAGTATTTTCTGCCTTTGATTAATTTCTGCAAACCCGAAGTTCTCTTCCTGAACAGAACTTCACTGTTTTCTTCCAAGAGGAAGCAAATCAAAATTCAAGAAGGTAATTTCCTTCCTCATGACCTGCCAAGATCATATTGATGTCTCAGTCCCTCCTCTCACCTGGTCACTTTACTCTTCCTTAGAGTTCTGCTGTCCCTGGTTCCAATTCCTTGCCAAACAGGTCTATTACAGTCTTTCCTGCCTTAAAAACAGCAGCTATCTTTTATTTATTTCATTCTCTGAACATTGAAAAACTACACTTCCACTCATCCTCATCCTTTTTCCACATCTTTCCCATCAAAATACCAGAAGTGGTGTTTGACCCTCTGTTAAATTGCAATCTCAGGAACCAACTCCTAACTCCTCATTAGGGAGCCATGAAGCTCCTTCACCTCTCAAATCAGGAGCTGCTTTACATGGAGTCCAAAACAGGAAATCCTGGGATGTGTTGGGACTTCCTGGGTTTCAGATATAGAGTTTGGACAGAGGCAGCCCAAGGTTACCAGGAGACATCAGCATTTGTAGGCTCCTGTTACCCACCAGTCACATCTGGACCTGTAAGACACAGTGCCAGCCACGGAGGCTCAGCAGTTTTGAGGCATCCCTTCACATATCCAGCCCAGTGAGAATGTCAGGCTTTGAGAACAAATAGAACTCCTGACATCAAAACAAACCTATCCCCCTCTCTAACTAACAGTTCCTCATTTTTCTCTGTACCTTGCAGTCTAACTCTCTCATCATTTGCTAAGCTGTGTTTCACACATACAATGTGAAGTTTGGGAGGCAGACATTCTTTGTGATCAAATTTTAATTAATTAGGTGCACTTGCACTGCCAATTTAATGTGAAGAGGGGCATTTTCTCAGTGAGAACTTGACATGCGTTGACATTGAAGGTCTTGGGCCTGCCATTCGTGATAGTGTGCATTGATTTCCCCCTGCAGCTGTGCTCCAGCAAAACACCCTGAGCGCCCCAGATACAACACAGATGCAGGGTCTCCAGCAGCTGACTCTTTGCTGCACGCCCAGGACAAGCAGCTGATGCAACCTCTTGAGCCAGCTGGGAGATGAAGTGGAGGTGTGGTCCTGGACCCACCAGGGATCACAGAGAATAATCAAGTTTTTTCTCATTTGTGCCACGTCAGTTGGTAATACCAATGCTCCTTGACTGGGCTCTACTACAGTGTCAAAGCAAATGTAAATAAAGTTATTTAATAAGAGTGAGCATTAAAATAAAATAAATCAGACCATAGCCACATACTACAACACTGCAATTGTTCATTTCCATTAGGTAACATTGAAAATGGTGACTGGATAACTTACTCATCTCCAGGATACAAGCTCTAGTGTTACTTGAGAGAGAGCCCTGCAGCAAAACTTAGAGGAAATTGTTCCTACATTATGAACTACAAACACCCATCTAGAGCTTAGATACCAGAGGCATTCCCAGCAGTCCTCTCTACTACCACATGTGCTATTTACATGAAAAAATATTTTTATATGCTTGAATGTTGGCACGTCAGATTCCCATTAACACCACCAGGAATGATTGCAATTCAATCTCGCGCTCGGTAGCCACCAGGGATCACTTTATTGCAGATGCCAAGAAGGCCAAGGCACAACACATGGTTACTGTGGCTCCACTGGTGGCTCCAGTCCTCTCCCAAGCTCAACAGAAAGATGCATTTATTGCACTGGGTTTGGCCTACATTCCCCTCTGACCACATGTCACACAGGTGTGCTCTTAGTCAGGACACTGCTGCCCTTCAGGGTGCAGTAAGTCACAGAGGTCATCATTTTACAAATGCCAGCTGGCTCCTATGCCTGAGACTAGGAACATCCACTGGAATGCACACAAACACAGTGGGCATGGAAAAGAGGTACACAGGCAGTCAATTCAATGAAGGGAGAGAAACTGAAAGAAATGGAAGAAAAGCTCTGTAAAGATTAATGTCTGTTGCCACAGAAATGACTATTTATGACAATGAAACCTGAAATTATAATTTGAAATGCTTAAAGCATATAGCTCATCTTCAGAATAAAAAAAAAAAAACCATTCAGAATAAGGATGTGGTATAGTCAGGCACAAATCACTTCATCATCATCATCAATACAATGGGACAAGGATTTTAGCTTTCTGTAGTGGCTTAGACCAAGAACATGGGTAAAACCTTGGCACAGGGAAGAACTGAGAGTATTCAAGTGGACATAATGAGAGAGCAGCTGCATTGTCTATTTAGAACAACACAGGCCATCAGGAGCCAAGAGCCTTTTTAGAGGGGTTTATACACAAAGCAAGGGAAGTTATTAGAAGGTGGAACAAAGATGTACATGGATAGCAACTGGTGTATGTTTGGCTCAGACACTTGGACCCACATGGATTTAAGAGAAATCCTATAAAAAGAGACAAGGAAAAGAAGAACACTTCCTTTTGTTCTTTCATTGCACACAGCACAGTTGAGAACTTTGTTTCTGTAATATATCAAACTTTTTTTTTTTCCCACACATACTGGTTTTTCCTTCATAAATGTACTTTCATTCTGATTATTCTGAGGAATAATTTATGTTTCAGATGCCAACCATCAGTGCACACTCCACAGCAAGATGCAGAAGCACTTGATTCTCCTTTATGAGCCATTAATTTCTGTACTTTAAAGATTCTCTGCAAAAAAAAACTGCCAAAACCTTCCTATGCTCATATCAAATGATAAATATGGAAGAAAAATAAATTCTCAAAGAAACAGATAGCTTGAGTGTTTCTGACATAAGTTTTGCTGCATAACTTAATGTTTAAATAATTTAAAACTATATGTATATTTTTTTTAAATTGCATTCACATCAGCTTGAGACTGTATCCATCATCTAATGTCCTAGTACTATCAATTCTTTTATCATTCCTAGGAGTTTCCATTGTATGTCATCTAAATATCAAATAGTTAGAACCAAGAAACAGAATTTTGCTGCTGTAATAATCGCTCCAGACCTTCTTTGGAATGGAAGCATAAACACAAATCCTACCATCAACCTTCTGGTTGAAGTTTTTACACAAATATTATTAAAATTGCCCTTTCATTATCTCCTTTCTGAGCAGTGGAAGTTCTGCTTTACTGCTCTGATAGTCTCAACTTCACCATGGCACAGTTTCAGGTGGAAAAAGGGGGTTTAAACATCCATGGAGACATCAGCCAAGAGCAGAAACACCATGCCTGTGTCTTAAATACCAGTCCCAGATCAGTTCCATCACTCGATGGGATTACGTTTTAGCTAAATCGCCAAACTACCAGCAGCGATTGAACTGCACTTTCTGAGAACTGGAGCAAAGCAAAAGTGGATTGGGTTGTTTGGGGGTTTTTTGTACAGCACCTCTTTGCAAGCTGCAAGTGAACAGAGACGCACACACTGAGCTTTGCATGCAGAGTGGCCTCTCTATATCAATGTTGTAACTCCCAGGCTAAGCAGGTGTCTAACTGGTGGCAAAATCAGGTCTTAAAAGGAAAATTAATTAGTGTAAGAAGTGGATTTATGCACAACACCTGGCTGCTGCTGCTGCTGCTGGGCTTATCTCTGTATGAATTTAGCTGGTGGAGACAAGCAGTGATGCAGCAGTAATGCTCCACAACATTTGTAACCAACCCTATATGGCACAGAGGAAAAAAAGTTAACCATTAATAATTATTACTGAAAGAGAAGTTCTTTGCTAAAGAAAGAGGGCAACACAAAGTACTACAAAGCAAACATTTATACGTCAGCAAGAAAATCTTGTCAGTAAGGGCATGCTACATACAATAAACTGCAAAAATGCAGACGAGAAAAAGCTGAAATGGGAATAAATTTCCTAGGAAATACTTTAAGAAAGAGACCAGATTGAAAAAGCCAAAAAGTACATAGAACATTTCTGATCTAAGCTCCTGTCCATGATGTTCAGTAAAAAGGGAAGGTACGAGAGATACTGGCTGAAACCACTGTGAACATTTTATATTTCTTGTCTTTCCTTCAGAGCTCTGCACTGAACATCCAATCCATCCTCCCTGATCCGCACACCACCGAGGAGGGGGGACACACCATATGGCTCACTTTAACCGCGTAAATTGCGCGCTGTGACACGAACTGAGGGACTGCTCCAGCGATGCAGTCAATCTCCAGGACCAAGGATTGGGCGGAATGGGGATCACTGCAAGGCTGCAGCCGCTCTGGGAACAGGCAGGGATTCAGACAGGGCAGCACAGCGAGGCTCCAGCCTCGTTCTGCACACCCGGGATCCACCGGGTCACAGGGGCTCGGTGAGCGCTGAAACCTGGATGACTCAAAATTTTATTGGAGCATCTGTAAAGCAACAGCAACCTAATAATATACTTTTCCATACTGCTTCCCTGCACAGCACAGCAAATTTCAGGCTCTAAAAGAAACGTAAATCCACAGCAGCAGAAACCTGATGACATTTTTATTCTTGCTACTGGCAAGCCCCATGTAATGCCAGTGGCATTAATCCCAATGCTCACTAGCAAAAGGAACTTAAGTCCTGGTGAATTCAACCAAGGGCACTGGGTGCTTTAAGCTGAAAGGGAATTCTGTATTTAGCTTATATGATTTGTTTCCTCTCTTAACAAGAAATGGAAAAACATTTGTGGTATTCATGGCAAAAAAAAAAAAAAAAAAAAAAAAAAAAAAAAAAAAGTATTTTTGGTTCATCACCAATGACCAGCATAAAAATGCACAGAAAAAAATATCTTCAGCATCCTGATTACTGCCTAGCTATTCCCCAACCACACTTAAAACTCTAGACTGCCCATTCCAGCATTTCAGTGCAATTTTTATTGACCTACTAACCTGTAACTCTGGGAAGCCTGGAGCTAAGAATGCAATAATGGCTAGCAAATACAAGTCTCCAAACAGAGTGTAATAACCTTAAGTAAACTACTGCCAAGCAAAAGTCCTGCAGATCAAACAGTTCCCACGAAGCCTTATGCTATTAACCAGCAAAAGAGTCCCATGATATCTCCATAGTCATGCACAATAACAGAGCCCTGTGCTTCTGTTTACTTACATAGCTTATCTGCAATCCAGTAATGTATACAGCCAGCCCTTCCGATGTAAATCACTTGCCTATTTCATGATACTTCCCTTGTTAAAACTTTGCTAGCTTCCTAACGATAAACAGGGGGTTTATCTGGAATATCTATTTTTAAAGGATGGGCAATGAGCACTTACAAAACCATTTCAAAAAGGGACTCTATATTGTTAGATGAAGAAAAATATTGTCAACATGCAAAATAAAGTTTGCAACAACATGGTATTTATGTGGCTCTGCATTTTTCCTGTTTCAAGGCCCACTCACACTTGCTTCACCTTATTTCTGCCACTCCCTGGGTAACCCCAACTTGGGAGATGGATACTGGATCTAACATCCTACCAAAGCCAAAGAATCAACAGCTAAAAGCCTCATGGCCAGCACTGGGTCACTCAACACTCTGCGTTTACCTCACGCCCTAATGCTTTGTGTACTTCAACTCATTTCAGAAAGATCTCTACCTAACAGACTTCTTCCATGAGAGCAGCCTGAATCCAGCCACCAGTGCAACGTGGAGGAGTCAAGCCTTAAACAAGCAGGAACAAAATTAAAACAGAATTAAAACTCATTAGGATGCTCGTTCTAGAGGCACGAAACGGACACAATATCTGCTGCCCCTGAAGCAACAGGGCTCGAATGCAGACGCGGCGGGCTCCTTGCCCGCGGATCAAGGAGGAAAAGGCAGGGAAAAACGCAGGCGGTGTTGCCCTTCTCCCACGGGCCGAGGAGGGGCTGAGCCCCGCGGCGGGGCCGGGCGCGCAGGGGGCGGTGCGGGCTCCGGCCGGCGCGGTCCCAGCCCGCTCCCCGCGGTCGGGCGCTCCCGGCGCGCAGGGACCCGGCCTCCTCTGCCGCCG